>VUQI01062290.1:0-11737 GCA_015106735.1 Paratilapia polleni
TATAGCTATATGTTTGAGTAAAATGAACATTTTTGTTTTATTCTATAAACTACTGACAACATAACTCCCAAATTCCAAATACAAATATTTTCATTTAGAGCATTTATTTGCAGAAAATGAAAAATGGTCAAAATACCAAAAAAGGTCCAGTGTTTTCAGACCTCAAATAATACAAAAAAAAAAAAACAAGTTCATATTCATTTTTAAACAACACATTACTAATGTTTTAACTTAGGAAGTGTTCAGAAATCAATATTTGGTGGAATAACCCTGATTTGCAATCACAGCTTTCATGTGTCTTGGCATGCTCTCCACCAGTCTTTCACATTGCTGTTGGGTGACTTTAGGCCATTCCTGGTGCAAGAATTCAAGCAGCTCAGCTTTGTTTGATGGCTTGTGACCATCCATCTTCCTCTTGATCACATTCCAGAGGTTTTCAATGGGGTTCAGGTCTGGAGATTGGGCTGGCCATGACAAGGTCTTGATCTGGTGGTCCTTCATCCACACCTTGATCGACCAGCTGTGTGGCATGGAGCATTGTCCTGCTGGAAAAACCAATCCTCAGAGTTGGGGAACATTGTCAGAGCAGAAGGCAGCAAGTTTTTTTCCAGAATAACCTTGTACGTGGCTTTGACCATTTTTTCATTTTCTGCAAATAAATGCTCTAAATGAAAATATTTGTATTTGGAATTTGGGAGTTTTGTTGTCAGTAGTTTATAGAATAAAACAAAAATGTTCATTTTACTCAAACATGTACCTATAAATAGCAAAATCAGAGAAACTGATAATTTTGCAGTGGTCTCTTAATTTTTTCCGGAGTTGTAAATGTGTTAGTAAGCGTTAGTAAGTTAGCCACTCCTCTCTGAACCAACTATGATTTGTGACAACCCTCTAGGCTATCTGGGGTGCTATGCCCTGTTCCAGAAAGTAGGTTTAGTGAAAACTCTGAGTTTGTTTACCCTGAGATGAGGAACTAGGTTTTCTGTTCCAGCTAACTAAAGCTCTGAGTCAGTTACCGGGTTACAGACTCTATGACCCTAAGTTCTTGCTGGCAGGTTCTCTTAAGCCTCAGTGACACTAGAGCAAAATAGGAGGGCAATGTCCTTGTCACTAGGAAAAATAGGTGGTTGCTAAGTGATTGCATTGCGTTATGGTAACCTTGGTGACAGAAAAGCAAAAAAAGAGTTGAGTGTTTTTAGAGGTGAGAGCAAGAAAACTTGAGCCTGAATGGCAAGTTAGCACTGCACTGGGAATGTATGCTACTGGATGTTTTTATATTCTAAGACTTGTCACTTTTCAATACAATGTCCTTGTGGCTGTCAATAATAAACATTTTCTAGAGTGAATGAAGCTGTGATTTTTCTCTCAGGAATGAAGAAATCTTAAAAATGTATAGAATTAATGTCCATCCATAGATTTATGAATTTAAAAAAAGTCTATCTAAAGTCTATTTACCTGGAACTCATAAGTGCACCTCACTGTCTTCCATATTTGCTTGGTTGCCTACAATAGAAAAAACATACAAATGCAAAGCAAATATGCACCATGGCACACACACTCGCCACCACCTGCTGTGTGGTGCAGTAGCTGGCATTTCCTCTGTAATCTGTCTGTCTGCTCAGACAAAAGATCCTCCTCTTAAAATTCTAGCACAGGGAAATCCCATTAATATTTTCCGCAAAAAGGCTGTTTTCATTATTGGAAAATACAAGAGATGCAACAGGTGTAGCATTTTAGGATTACATACCAATACTGTAAAATGCCTGTAAAACCAAAACTGTAACACCCATTATTTATTAGAACATTTGCAGTCGTGACTTGAAAACACATATTTTAAAATTCTAAAATAAATAATCTGCATATGTGCTAGAGACTTTAAGAGACTTTTTCACAACTGCTAAAATAAAACACATTTCTTGAACTGCTCTTCCTCGTGTGCCTCTCACATTGTTTCCATCCATCGTTGGTATCAACCTTCAGCTCCCTCTGAACTGGCTTATAGCAGTTAAATTACAGTCATATGAAAAAAGTTTTCATAGGACTCTATGCAGTCCTATAAAAAAACTAAGTACACCCCATGACTGAATAGTTGTAGAACCACCTTCAGCAGCAATAACTTGAAGTAATGGTCTTCTGTATGATTTTATCAGTCTCTTACATCATTGTGGAGGAATTTTGGCCCACTCTGCTTTACAACATTGCTTCAGTTCAATAAGATTTGTGGGCATTGGTTTATGCACAGCTCTCTTAAGGTCCAGCCACAGCATTTCTATCAGGCTGAGGTCTGGGCCATTGCAATACCTTGATTCTTTTCTTTCTCAGCCATTCTGTTGTAGATTTGCTGCTGCGCTTGGGGTCATTGTCCAGTTACATGACCCAATTTTGGCCAAGCTTTAGTTGTTGGACAGATGAGCTCACATTTGACTCCACAGTACTTTGGTATTAGAGGTGTAGTGGTATTTGTTTAAGTAGTGGAGTGCATCAGTCACACTGAGCAAAAGTGATCAAATGTCAGACTGAATTTAAGAACATAATCACCATCATCATCAGTTCTTACGTACTGCTTACAGCTCTCTCCTTCCTGGATGTGTCTTCGCTCTCTCTTTTTTCATTCTCTCCTGTGGGATAGTTGCCCACTCTTTCTAACTTTGGTGCCATCTCTCTCCCTCACGTATTCTCTGGTGAATATTGAATTCTATTGTTTTTCACAGATTTAATGTCAGAGTTATAGATATATCTGACAGCTCAGTTGGAGGCAGGATTCATCCAGAGGACAGCTGCTTTATTACAACCATACCACCCTGAGCACATCTGATCTTGTCTGATCTCGGAAGCTAAACAGAGTCGGGCCTGGGTAGAACTTGGATGGGAAACTGCCTGGGAATACCAGGTGCAGTAAGTGAAAGGGAATCTTCTGCAAATACATATTTTGTAAAGTCTACTGCAAAAGTAATTGTGTCCATGGGCCAGATTTACTAATGCTCTGTACCATAGCAAAAAAAGAAAAAACTGTTGTCTGGATTTATAAAGGGGAGCAGCATCATTTTAGGGACTGAAAGGTGTGGACACAACAGGTATTTTGGCAGCTGGCCTTATCGTATATGTATTTTTAGTATTTTCCCTTTCACAGCACAAAACTTTGGGAGGAGAATGTTTAAAAGGGTCATGCAAATGTGATTTACTAAGGTTTGCTGCAAGCACTTTAACTCTAGATGTAATGCTGAAGAAAGCATGTGTTATTTTGGTTGTGGGATTTGATAGTTGGAGTGTTCATTTATTTGGAATGAGATGGGGAGATGTTACCAGAAAGAGTGCGTAAATGTCACGGGTTGAGAGATCAAAACTGTGAGCGCAGTGTTAAATCTTGGTTTTAACACTGAAATGTGTTTCAGGGTTTTAGTTGTATTTCTGCATGGAGATTGGTACATAATTAAAACATCTTTGCACATCTTTTCTCAGCAGTGTGCACACAGAGCGACTTTCATGTAGTTTCTTCTCTCTATCAGAGCCATACATAACATATTGAAATGTCTGTCAAAATGCAGCTGTTACTGTCACTGTCTTAGTGTGTCAGATTAATGCTTGAGTCTTAAAATATGTAATATCGATTTCTTGCAGCCTTGCACAGCCTGCAGAAAAATAAACACAGCGATGTGCGCATTTACACATGTGGCACAGTAACAGTTTCTTCATTACCACAGGGACGGCTCGTGATCTGATGGTAAATAATGCTTTGTGTTCTTCTACACATTGTACAGGTCAGCTGTTCTGCACAGATTTCACGTTTATATGGTGGAATAGTTTGTAATAATGCAGCTCTCTCTCTCTCAACTTTCCACTCTTTGGGTGCATCATGGTAATTTGCCCTGGGGCTTTCAGTCACAAAACTGACACTGCACCTCTTTGGTAAACCCTGACAGTAGCTTTTTGATGCAAAGGAGGGTTTTGCACTGGTGCAGATATGCATCACTCTGGTGCATTCTGGCAGGACTACACCTCTGGTATACAGAGGAGTTTATGATTTGCTCAATGACTGCAAGGTGCCTATGTCTGCAAAACAAGCCCAAATCATCACTCCTCCACCACTGTGCTTGACAGCTGGTATGAGGTGTTTTTGCTGATATGCTATGTTTGGTTTTCTCCAAAAGTGGTGCTGTGCATTATGGCCAAACATCTCCCCTTTGGTCCTATCTGTCCAAAGGACATTGTTCCAGAAGTTTTGTGGTGCCACTGCTGCCACGTTCTTTCTAGAGAGAAGACTCTTTCACCTGGAAACCCTTCCAAACAGACTTGTTCAGTCTTTTTCTAATTGTACTGTCATGAACTTTAATATTTAACATGCTAACTGAGGCCTGTAGAGTCTGAGATGTAGTGCTTGGGTTTTTTGCAGTTTCTCTGAACATTGCACAGTCCAACCTTGGGGTGAATTTGCTGGGATGTCCACTCCTGGGAAGATTGTGGCATTGTGTTAACACACATCTCAAAGCTCCAGACCAGCAAACTGCCAAAATGTCTGCTTTTATAGAGGAGCTCATGCTTGTTGATGATCAATTAATCATGTGCATTTGATCAGCAGCACCTGGCTGCTACTTACCCTCTGAATTCCTATGGAAACAGTAAGGGAGTACTTAGTTTTTCACAGAAATGCACAGAATCCTGTGAAAGCTTTATTTTTCACATGGCTGTACATCATAAGAAACAAGTGTGAACAATTTTGAGTTGTGATTTGGGAAATGACAACTGTGCTGTAGTTTTGTTTAACTTCTACCTCCTGTGGTTAGCGTTATGCATCACTGTGCAGAATGTGTTTTAGTGAGAGAGAAGGTGCTTAGAGTTTTGGAAAAAAGGTCAAATGAGATCTCCAAATTGTGTATAACTAGGTGAAAACAGTTTAAGGTTTTGTGAAAATACTTAATAAAGGCTGACTGAAAAAACCTGGCTTAGGACATTGAGAATTTGGTTCAGTGAATGGGAGCTGGTGATTTAGCCATTCAGAAAAACTGTAAGACACTGCAATTGTCTGGTGAGGTATCTGTTTATTCAAACTGGCAGACACATGGAATCATTTGCCAGCATGTTGAATTTCTTTGGTGCACTTGTACAGAGTGAAGCTGTTCTCATCTTTATATAGAAAATAAATTGGTATCCAAACAGAAGATTATGTTGCAAAAATGAAGGTAATAGAGGGTTTAAGGATGCATATGTATATGATGTATAGGGATATCATATTTTGGTGTGGTTTCATATTCTGCATCTTGAATCATTTCTCTTCTGGACTAAACCATTCATTTTTTACATTTTTTTTAAAGCACTGAATGTGAACAATTTTTCATTCTTTGCAAATGATTTATTGAATGTAAAGGGAGTGGTACTGGACCCGGCTGGATTAACACGCCACCCTTATAAATCTCAGCTGTTTAAATTCCAAACATATTGATGGCAACTGTTTCAGTCCATCCATCCATTTTCTTAACCACAAACAACTTGTCAGGTCAGTTCTTTGGTCTGGATCAGAATATCTGAACTGATGGATTGCCATGAATGTTTATACAGGCAATCATGGTCCCTAGAGGATGTGTCCAACATACTTTCATGATACTGGTTCTTACTCTAGAGCCACTATGACATATTTGTGGTTTTTAGTGTAATGTCTTGACGACTGTTGCATGGATTACCACCATAAAGTAATGATTCAGACAAAATGTGTTTGTGTTTAGTTCTTATTGGATAATGTTACCATTATGTGTTAGCTATGCCTACATAAAGCCTCACAAAGCTCTCTAGCATGGCAGTATATCTTTATAATTGGGTTTTACAGTAAAAAAGCTTTACTTTTAATCACAAAACATCACTGATCATATCATATATTCTCAAACTACACATCTAGCACAGTCTGGCCAAACCTGTAACTGAAACACAAACAAGTTAAGGCCTCAGTCACATAAGCCTAGAGACTGCTCAGCAACCCCCTGGGAACCTCTGGTTGCTAAGGAAAAATGTGTATTCCCTAACAAACTGGCCAGTGGTTGCTGGCTGTCACTGTGTGAAATCAGTTGCAAAGGGTGCTACACCAAAAATCTCCTTGTGATTGCTTTGGTCGCTGTGTTGTGTCTTACCACTGCAACCGACACGTCAAAGGGCGCAACCTTTTACTTCGAAGGCCTGTGTGATTGGGGCCTAAAGTAGTCAGTTACGAAGTTTGCTTTTAATTTCAAATGATTTCATTGTTCCATTGGCAATTTTAACTATTTTCCCCGTAAATCATAAATAAATATTCAAGCTATGATGGAAAATATCCCTGCTGATAAAGATGAATAAGCCTCATGACTGTTCTACTGAGTGAATTACTACTTTAGAAATGTTTTGATTATTTTGTCCCATGTCAGCTATATAATTTGAGTTTTTTGATCAGTTTTGGAGAACGATCATGGCCTGCACTAAAATATTTTATAGGGAGACCATGGCTATGTTTACAATATCAAGATATTTTTATGGTTAAAGGACAACAGTGTTGACATCTGGCTGGAAAAGGGGAACAGTGTTCTCCTGTGTTTTTGTGATCCATCTTCCTCCTTTTGTCCTTTGCTCCCAAGCAGCAACTTTAGGCACTTAAAAATGAAGGTAAAGCAGAGTGCCAAAAACTGCACTTCCTCTAATGGCCACATGATGCTGGCTCCAAAAGGGAGTCAATCCCCATAGACTGCTATGTTAAAATGTCCAACTTTAGAGGAGAAATAAACATGTTTTCAGCCTGGTAAAACGCTCTTGATAATTACTCACTTCATGACAATTGTACAGGTGTTTTTTTTTTTTATATAATTTACCTGTTTCAATTAAACACAGGTGCAAAGTTATGCATCATTTGAGGCGTGGTTGTGCTGGGTATGCCAGCTTGGCATCTGCATCTGAAAAAAACACATGACTTCTTGAACAATGGGCCTCATTTACTAACAGTGTGTATGCACAAATCTGTGCGTAAATCATGCATATGAACATTTCACACACAAATCTGTTATTTATCAATATTTTTGTACCTGAATTTTCGTACTTTAGGAACAAATTTAGAAGTTCCTCTGACCATGTGTATGAACAAATGACAGGCTGGCTGCCTTAGGAAATTAAACATGAGTCTTTAAAACGAACTACTATTACTAATACTAATACTACTACTAATAATAAAAATATCAATAATAATTCTGATTATTTTTATTATTGCCTTTTGGTCATTATTTACAGTTTTCCAAAATGCTATAAGCCACAAAATGCTCAGAATTACAATAAAGGTGTAGGCTTTAACCTTTTTAATTTAAACATATTCCACTATCCCCTATCTCATCTTATCGTATCTTAAATGATCTTTCATTAAAAATGACTTCTATCATTGCTGGATGTCGTCACTTACAGTATAATTTCTTGGCACTATCCCACGGATGCTGGATTTTTTTTCTATTGCAGTGAGTTTCTCATCTCGGGCTGACAGATCACACGCTCCTTGTCCTCCACCTATTTTCTTCTTTTTCTTGTAGTCTGTTAGTCTTTTTATTGTCAACTTTGATTCCAAATGCTATTTTACTTGAGCCACAATGAGTGTCTCAGGGGAAATGATATTCAGCCTGAGTGTTGCTTTTTATTTATTTATCTTTTTTTAAATAGTCGCCCGTGGAAACACTTCAGAAAGCTGCACCTGGCTTCCTCCTTGGACCTCAGATACTATTATTATACTAAATATATATTATACTATTATATACAATTTTCTCCAGTTGGACTTTCTCCTTCTTTTTTACCTTAGTGGTACAGGCTTCTCACTTACAACATTGTCACCACTTTCTCCGCTTCACCTGGAGGTAAACATGTTTCCTTATATAGAGAAATGGGGGCGTGACAGCATGCAAATAGTATGCAAATTGTATGCAGATTGCACAAGGCTGTTGGTTCCGAATGATTCTGATTTACTAACATATGCATAGTGGTGAGAACAAAACAAGCCGGTATGCACCTTTCATAAATCTGATGGTAATTTTGCGTGCAAACTCATTTTTTGCTCAGGGTAAGAACGTTTCCATACAATATTAGTAAATGAGCCCCTGTCCTTTGGAGAGACAAGACCAAAGTGGAGATGTTTAGCCATAATGCACAGCACCACGTTTTGCGAAAACCAAACATAGCATATCAGCACAAACACCTCATACCAGCTGTCAAGCACAGTGGTGGAGGAGTGAAGATTTGGGCTTGTTTTGCAGACACAGGACCTGGGTACCTTGCAGTCATTGAGCTGACCATGAACTCCTGTATATATCAAAGTATTCTAGAGTCAAATGTGAGGTCATCTGTCCGACAGCTAAAGCTTGGCCAAAACTGGGTCATACAACTGGACAATGATCCCAAGCACAGCAGCAAATCTACAACAGAATGGCTGAAAAAGAAAAGAATCAAGGTGCTGCAATGACCCAGTCAAAGTCCAGACATCAACCTGACTGAAATGCTGTGGCAGGAGCTTAAGAGAGCTGTGCATAAACAAATGCCCACAAACCCGAAGGAACTGAAGCAATGTTGTAAAGAGAGGGCCAAAATTCCTCCACAAGAACTGATGAAGTCTTACAAAAGACCATTACTTCAAGTTGTTGCTGCTAAAGGTGCTTCTACAAGCTATTGAACCATGGGGTGTACTTAGTTTTTCACATACTGCTTCTATATTTTGGCTTAATTCGTTGTTACATAAATAATGACACGGTGTAACATGTCATGGGGTGTTGTTCATCTGAGGCTGTATTTACCCAATTTGGACATCTGGTAAGGACTAGATTGTTTTTTATTATGTCCTGATATGTAAAACCTTAGAACTGACTTTTTTTTTTTGCCTCAACTGTTTTTACTGTCTATCTGTGTGTTTGTGTTGCACCCATACAATCTATTGATGCAACTCCCTACCCAAGGTTGTTAGCACTAGCTTGGCACTCCACCCTCTAAATATGGTCACTGTCACTTCTGGCTCCAAAACAAGATGGCAACACCCATGAACTTAAAGTTGAGGCTTCAAAACAGGACTTCACAAACAAATGGCTCATGTTCATTCTTGCTCAGACTGTGTTTGATCCTAAAAATCATAATTCAAACAGCCACTAATCGAATGTCACTTTGAGGAATTTGCTGACTCAACTGATACTGTTGTTTGTCTTTTTGTAAGTAAGTGCATCTGTAGTGATAGTAAAAAGTAATAATACTTGTTGCACAATAAATATGAATGTGCGCACAACCACTTCCATTTTTTTTTGTCTGACTTCCTTTCTGCCACATTACCTAATCTTGGCAGTTATTGAGTACATGAATAATAATGTCAGCCAAAGCTAGAGTAAATCCCACAAATAAAACCCACAGTGTGATAAGAATTATACTTCACACATTACTGGAGACTGGACACTATGGTAACTGTGACTAAAAAACAAACAGCTCAATTTTCCCCTCTTGTTTCCATAAGTGTTGATCTCCATCACTCAAGAACCGTGACCTTCCACTATTACTTCCAAAGACTTCCCAGTTTCTCCTTCACCCCCATCAATCATAATCCATTTGTTCTCACACAGTTATCCCCTTGATGACTCTTAGCACAGCTCTCTCTGCCTTACAGCTCTCTGTCTAGGACTTGTTGCTTCAGCATATGGCAATCAGCAAAAGCTATCTTGACACTGAGCCCATATCCATTTGATGTGATCCAAAAGGTCTGAAACCAGATGTGGAGCTTCCGTTCATGGTTGTCCTATCGCATCATTGTGCCCTTGAGCTGTGCCAACAAATACAAGACTTCAAAACCCCAATGCCTAATTTGGTGCTGATGACAGAAATGAGTGATAGCCATAGATTTAAACCCCCTCATTCACAAGCATTCATTAAAGCTCATTTTGTTCCATGAAATTTGCAAGCCACTAGCAGAGTTTGGTTAGATTCTTCTTGGTACTTAGTTTTGAACCAGGAAAAACTTTGTTAAACCTAATTAGCAGGGTGGATCAAGAACATGCTTCTTGAATTAGATGGATAAAACCCACAAGTCTGTCAGTTACACCATGTTATCAATTCTGCTGTCATGGGAACAGAGAATTTGTATGTTTGTATGTCTTACCTCAAAATACTAAATAGATGGGTGGTACAGAAGCACATGCTTCTTCTGCGTAGCTGGTTTCCTGAAAGTCAGTGTTAATGCACTAAAGGGAAAAACAACATTTATGCTTTAGAGTATAACATAACAGGATATCCGCTGAAATCAAAAGTGATGAAAATCAAAAAGGAGTAGGCAAGAAATTTTGTTGAATTTTGAATCGAATAGACACCTGGAAAGTAAATGCAAACACAAACAATAAAGCTTTGTTGTAGCTGTTTGCAAAGCAGTTGACACAAATAAAAGGCAAAAAACTTGTGCTACTCTAAAACATCTAGCAGTTTGATTGAAGTTTGATCGTAAAAGTCCAAATCTTGTATTGCTTTTTGATAGCTAAAAAGACGTCATTACTCCCTGTTTTCAGCACCAGTTACTAAACAAAACCCTTTATTTTTGCTCCTCATTAGGCAGCACTCAAAAATTCAAGGGAGTTTGAACTATTCATTAGGATGTGTTTTTTAAAATTTTTTAGGCGTTTCTTTTTTTTTTGAAATTGCATTTTAGCTTGTAACCAAGTCAAAAAAATACACTAATGCAAAAATCCCCAAAACTGCAAATTCTCAAGTGAAAGCAAGTCAATCCTCATAGACTCCCATGTTAACATGTTTGATGGGTGTTTTGTGAATAGACCCAGTTATCTGACTACTGAAAAACTGCTGCAGTCATCAGCTTGCACTGTTGGTAATGTGGGCACCAGATTTTGACAAGGAAGATTCAATATCTCTGCATCAGTTTTGATTCCCCTTTTTGGGGAAAAAAAAATCATAGAAATTAAATACTAAATTATTGAAAACCTGCTTCCTAACCACATCTCATTGTTTTTCTCAGCAGATGGAGTTTGGTCATTGAGCCACTCTTTAATCCCAGAACTTAAAGTTGTTCACTCTTTTTGTTATCTTATGTTCAGCTTAAAGAGCTTTTGCACTGGCTGGGTGTTAAAGACTGTAACTCCAAATACTCTAACTCTGTTGCTCCAAAATGCTCAAAAAACACATCTAAGAAGACTTATTACAACTGTATCTGCAGATCAGGGGTGTAGACATCATGCAGACTTGTGATGATAAGGACAGAGGAATTTGGAGGGGAGGCTTTAGAAAGCCAACATTATGAGATATTTGGCTTTGCCTGTGATGCTGATCCCCCTTCGCCAGCTCAGCGATGAGTTCTGCAAAAATATTCTTGGCACTAGTAGTAGTATTAATCCTCAGGTTCAATAAAATGTGAGTTGTTTTTGACTTGGGCTGGCTTGGAAATAACCCCAAATGCACAATGGTTTTCTGTTCGGTATCAGTGAAACCTTTGGAGGAGGATGTGTGAGGTCTTTTGTGTTATTTTAACCAAAAGTGAGCTAATAAAATCTTTTCAAGGCAGAAAATTATGGGACTAAAGAGCCAGAAATACCAGTGTTGAAAGACCTAACTCGAAACATCTTACCTACAACACATAATACTGTCTTTGATAAGAGATGAAATCCCTCCTAAGCACACCAGTGACTCCCCCGCTGATCCCTGCCTTAACCCCCCCCCCCCCCCCCCCCCCCCCCACCCCCCCCCCACCCCCCCCCCCCCAAACCACCACACACACACA
>VUQI01062290.1:11757-30711 GCA_015106735.1 Paratilapia polleni
GCCCCTTCCCCCCACACACACACACACACACAGAGTCAGCCTGTGCATAAACACAAACATGAACACACATTCTCTCATTTCCTGGCATGAAAGATATGCTGAGGTGTCAGACAAGGGCGTTGCATGACTAGCACACCCTCATCTGCTTTCACTTATTCTCACCATCTCCGTGCCTTGACCCTGGCACACAGCACAGCTTGCTACGTGGCTAGAGAAGACCCAGACTTGAATCCAAGTCTGGGTCTCGTCTCGTTTTTTTTTTAAATCATCTTTTTCCTTTGTTGTTCAAACTCATCCTTGTTCTATATAACACAGCTGCATTAAACTTTGGCATTTAATGGTCTTTGTAAATGTGGTAATATACAGTAACAGCAGGTGGTACTCCAGCAGTTACGTATTTATGTTACTTTAGAGAGGCCCAAATTACAGGATGTATCATGCTGATTTCCAGGTGTGTACTTTTATTCTGTTGATCTAGTAGCATATCTTTGTGTAATTTACACTGCAAAAAGCTTAACCATCTCATACTGGCCCTTTATACAGCGCTCAGTTCAACCTTTGTTTGAAACATGCCATTTTACCTCCTGTATCTTTAACACCCGACCCCTCCAACTGAGCAAACTTGTTCTGATTGCCCAGCTTCCTGAAGGAGACTTCTGTCAGCTTTGGAGTCTGTGAAAACAATGGCAGTCAGATTTCTTTTTAAAAATAAAAATAAAAACTTCTAAAATATATGTAGATGTATATTTGTGGACATGTGCAAATCATCTGACATCATTTGGATGGGGAAGTGAACATTGTGGGGCCTGGATGGTTTAGACGGCCTTCTATACATTTTTCAACGTTGGGAATACAAATCCATGATGTCAAGGAGAAAGTATGGCCTCAAAAATGTACATCCACTACTGATGATCAGCTGGAAATGCAGACTTTTGTTGTTTCCAGAATAAAGTACATGCCCACATCTGTAGGATCACCAAGTTCCCTGTAATGAGATTTTCTTGATCTCTGGCTACAGGAAACACTATCCATCTTTGCGCCTATTCAGATCAGTTACAGATACCACTTCTGTGGCATAAAAGGAACAAAAGTTGAAGATAACACATACATGGCCGACAACAGTAAAACAAGGTCACAAAGACTTTAGAAGACAGACACTCTCTCATAACAGATGCTGACACTGTAATGCTGACAACAGTCAGAAATTGGAATTGGGTTACTGTTAATCTCGGCTTTGCATGAAAGGCATGGAGCAAAAAAAAAGTTAGTTTTGTTTTTTTTTGCTCAATGCCAGTTTTTACCAGGTTTCTTTAGCCAAATTGACAGTCGTTCAGTCACTTAAACCGTTCAAACTACCAGCCACTCAGTTTGTTCAAAGCTGCTAACAAAGCTTAGAGTACGGTACTGCAAAGACTTCTCTTTACACTGCCATAGAAGTGGAGTTACACAACTGCACCTATCCTTCTCCACCATAACCCAACATTTCGTCAACCTAACTCAAATAGTATACTCAAATACTGTCACAACTTCCTTGGAAAGCTGACCAGGCTCTTGCTGAAACTGACAACCCATAGAACATCTGACAGTGTAGAATATCTTCTTCTTCAGCTCCCAAACAGCAGAATAATTGATTCATTCAGACTGAAAATACAATAATTGTCTGAGCTTTGGCAAGGACTTTGTCAGGGTGTTTAGTGATTGAAATCCTGCAGCACTCTCTATGTATGGGTGGGAAGTGTTCAAAACTTCCATGGTGTTCACAAGTCATTGTTTTTCTTCTTTTGAGACATGATGTGAATATTTGTGGCTTGAAACCAAAAATTGACAGACCTGTGGTGCAGTTCTGTGGAGTGTGTAGTTTTGGCTCTGCGGCAGTAGTGCGACGTACAAATATGAAAAGTGAACCCTAAACTCAGTGTGCTTTTTGTTAGCATTCTCTGAGTATAGATATGCGAACACACGTTTGCAAGTCACTTTTTGAAATGGCCACACCATTGCATGAAAATGTTGAGGATTGTGTAACTGAGCAACTTGTGCAGGTGTCTCTTTGTTTTGGGATTCCATTTTAAATGGGAGCAGTTTAGCTGAGGTTTTGTTACCACCCAGCAGATATTAACCAGTATTATTTTGCCTCGTTTTCACCAGGGCTATAGAGCCAGCCTAGAGTAAGTGGCACCTAGAGGAACTGCAGTTTTTGCCACTTCCCGCACTGGTTTCATTTTCCAGCTCCAGAGGTTCCCATTTGGTAAATACGCATGGCAGAATTAACAGTTCAACAGCTTAATTATAATAAAAACAATATGCATACCTGGCACCATTGGTAGGTAAAAACATTGCAGAATATAATTATGTTAAACATAAGCTAATACAACCAGTACGTTTGCTAGCCCTCAAAGATAGACAGACCAGTGATCAGGAAAAACACTACATAATTACCTATTTAAAAATATCTCTAAATGCCTGGCTTTCTTTTAGTATAAAGAGGACATTCTTAAAAAATACTGAATCATCCAAACAAATGAACATCCTGAGATGTCTTGAGAAAAAAAGAAATTTCATTCATTTGTCTCAGTTTTTCCACATTCACTCAGTCTACCAACATTACAGAGAAACACGACTGTCTAAAGAAATGCCTCATCGTGGCTCCTTGCTATAAACATGTTACTTTGTTGTGGTATAGCGGGCCATTGGTAATGTCTTTGTCAGTAAGAAGGCTGTAAAACTGACAATGATTCAGACCTCTGGCTAGGATTAAATTCAGACAACCACTTTTATGACGCAATCCACTCTTACAACTACCAATACAGTGCTTTTTGGTACAAAACACAGTATAAAGTCGAGAAATTGTGCAGTCCTTCTCTTTCATTTTCACTTTCACGCAAAACCATCCAGTGGGATGGAATGGACCCTTTGTTTGTTTAGCACTCACACTGCATCCACGAGCCCTCATCCTAACACAGATATGTAAAGCTGCATTGACCGGTAATATACAATCATGGGGTCCTTGCAAGTTTAGAAATTCAGGCATCCACACATTTACTGTGTGTTAGCAATTAGCTCATAGTTTCTCTCTGACCTGAACCAGTTGGTTTTAACCCCAGTGGGAATGAGATGCACTGTTGTGGCTTTGAGCACAATGAGGTCATCTGTTTTATCATCAGGCCTTCACGCAAGGGATGTTTTCATAATTGTAACAATGGGATGTTTCAACCAGTGCGACTCATTAAAAAAAATGTTCCAGCCGTTTTTTATTCCCCTGGTTGCTATGTCAACTCCCAATGTATCTAGTGAGCTGTCTTCAGTCTCTTTTTTTATGCACTTTCTACTGTGAAGAAATCCTCTTAGTAAACGAGAACCAGTTGTTTATAATTACGACAACCACAAATACTTGGAAAATGTGGAAAGTTACCTTTTAAGTGATTCACCATAAAATCTAATCTAAGTCATAAATGGCATACTGAGCATGCAAATTAACGGCAAAAAAGTAAACCTAAACTCTCTGACATTTGATTAATAGTAAAGAAATTATAAAATAAAAATAATACGAGCATTATTTAAGAAATGAAAGCTACTATATCAGTTATCATTTCCTGAAGTATGTGCAACTTGTAAGCAATGTGCACAAGGTCAAAAAAAGACAGAAACAAAATGAAAAGTAACTGAACTATAAAGAGTAAACCATAGAAAACTAAGGTGTGTACGTGTTTAGCAGCAGGTTTGAAGATCACAGAATGCTTTAAACCATTATTTTTTATCAGTGGCATGGGGTGACTTTTACAAAAAGGCTAGCACAGCTGCTAAACCGATTAAGCTGAGCGATTCAGCAGTTTTATTCCAGTCCAGTCTCACAGCATTTCGAGAAACAGTCATGAGAAATGAATCTGGTTTTTTTTTTCATGTTCATGGGTACAAATTGTTTTTTTGTGTCAGTCAACAGGAATTTGTAAGTCATGCATGTCAGTAGAAAATATATTTTATGTCAGGTTCACAAAATTTTTATAGAGAAAGAAGGGAGGTGTTACGATGGCAACCAGGGAAACAACGTTTTAAATGATGTGGCAATCACTGTATTTTAATACAAACCATGATATTTTTCTAAACCTAACCCAGTACAGTGCTGTGAAAAAGTATTTGTCCCAATCCTGATTTTTTTTTTTTTTTAGTTATTTTGGATATTTGTCACACTTACATGTTTCAGATCATCAAACAAATTTTTATGTTAGACAGATATAAACTGAGTAAATACAAAATGCTGTTTTTAAATGATGATTTCATTTATTAAAGGAATAAAGTTTTCCAAACCTACCTGGTTTTATGTAAAAAAGTAATTGCCCCCTAAACCTAATAACTGGTTGTGCCACTGTTGGCAGCAACAACTGCAATTAAGCATTTGTGATAACTGGCAATGAGTTGTAAGTAAGTAAGTAAGTAACATTTATTTATAAAGCGCTTTTCACAGACAGTAGTCACAAAGTGCTGTACAGAAAATACATCTTAAAAAAAAAAGATCTATAAACATAATACAAGACAATAGAAATACATACATTAAAACAGTCAAGTTACCATAAAAAAAAGCCTGACAAAACATAAATGTTTTTAACTGCTTTTTGAAACTATCAACAGAGTCAACTGAGCAAAGCCATAAAGGAAGACTATTCCAGAGATTTGGTGCTACACACTAAAAGGCCCTATCACCCTTGGTCAACAGGTCTGCCAGTCACATCACTGTGGAGGAATTTTGGCCCACTCATCTTTGCAGAATTCTTTTAATTCAGCCACACTGGAGGGTTTTTAAGCATGAACGGGCTGTTTAAGGTCATGCCAAAGCATCTCAATCAGAATTAAGTCCGGACTTTGACTAGACCACTCCAAAACCTTCATTTTGGTTTTTCTGAGCCATTCAGAGGTGGACGTGCTGGTGTGTTTGGGATCATTGTCCTGCTGCATATCCCAAGTGCTCTTGAGCTTCAGGGCATGAACTGATGGCCGGACATTTTCCGTCACCTTTGGTTCGCTGGAGTCCCAAAGCCTTAGAAATGGCTTTGTAACCTTTTCCAGACTGATAGATGTCAGTGACTGTTTCTCATCTGTTCTTGAGTTTCTTTAGATCGTGGCATGATGTGTTGCTTTTTGAGATCTTTTAGCCTACTCCACTTTGTCAGACAGATTCTATTTAAGTGATTTCTTGATTCAACAGGTCTGCCAGTAATCAGGAACACACAAATGAAAAAAAGGAAAATTTGTGTCCAGCAAAGGTCATAACTACATTATGACCTGCTGTGAGACTGGGCTGTTTATATACCAACAAGACAAATGGACCAGACCTTAAAATGATGTTGTGCCATCTTTGCTGTGCTAAAAGTCTCTCTCCTACATCTTACTGCACTCTGCCTGGCTATCTTCACCCGTCTGCAAAGCTTCATGGCAGTAGAAGGGTTAGGATTATCGAAATGAATTAACAATAAACATTATCCATCTATCTATCTATCTATCTATCTATCTATTGACCCCCATTTGTAAGTAATTGGACAATTGACTGATGAGCAATTTCATGGCCATGTGAGGCCCGTTCCCTTGTTATTCCATGACAAAAAACAGATAAAAGATCTAGAGTTGATTCCAAGTGTTGAACTTTTGTTAAACCTGTGGAGTTAAAGCTGAAAGTGTGCGACTGTCCAAAAACTTATGGACTGCGACTATGCAGTCCACACACACACTTTTTATCAAAATATTATTCCTATAATTACACTTCCAGAAAAAAAAAAAGACATGTTGACATAAATGTTACCATTTCATGCGTGTCCTGGTTGAAGTAAACTGTTATAATTGGTATGCTGTTACAACAATAACTGCCCCATCAAGAGCTGAAAGCAGAATGAATGGATCCAAGCTTTATGAAATGCTAGTGAATGGACTATGCTTTATTTCCCACTTTTTAAATAAATTTTAATGCATAATGTAATGAAATAAAGAGACAGCAGCATGTTTGAGATTGATTATACCCACTTACAGCTGTCATGTAATGAATCCTACTCAGGTAAACATTAGGAAACCTGATATTTCAGATGGTGGTGCTGATATAGCACAGCAAAACTTTTATTATTTAGACATAACAAACATTGGGTGGGAGAGGGGACAAATATTGGTAGTTCTGTGTCCTTTCCATTGTACATTGTTGTTGTGGCCTTGCTGTAAACACAGTGTGGACACTGAAGCGGTGACTGGCAGCTGGTTAAGATTTTTAATAAAACAACAGCTGCAAAGTCTGGATTTGTAAATTCACATTTTCCTTCTTTCAGCATGCAGTCCTCCTCACAATCTCCAGCTGTAGTCACAGGGAGGTAAAGAATAGTTTAATGCAGAGTAATTCTTTATCCTAACTATTTCATTAGTTTTTACAGTGAATTCCGTATGTAATCATAGGGAGGTACACAAAAGGTGAAAGCACAGGAACTGTGTGTGTGCTGCTATAATGTAATCCTGTGGTCTCTGGGTGTCACTGGACAATCCTGGCAGATCCATTTCCAACTTTTCATTTGTCTTTAAACAGCCTGTGGATGTATTATGATGAACAGAATGCAGCATTCAATTTCTGTCATGTGTATTGAGTTAAATACTAAATCAGTCATTTAGCAGCCTTTAAGAGTGTGTCCAGAACATTTTCCACAATGGGTTGTTTGAGTTTTACAGTTGATTTGTGCTCACCATGTGACTATCCAGCAAAAAAAAAAAAATCTATATTTTCATCATAAAACAATTGTGGTAAAAGGGGAACACAAACAAAGGAAAAAAAAGTTTGGCTGTCTTGTGTGACTTTCTGTCTGGATACTGCCTCTGGACCATAAATCCTACTGGAAAGTTGTTTTGAACTGAGAGTTGGCAGTTCACATTGGGAACATTTTTAATAGGTAGTTACCTAGAGGAAGTCAAGGACATAAAAAGGCTAATAAAAAGGCACTTTATCCGGACAGGCTTTACATAAAACAAGAAGGAAATGTAAAGCCTCAAACCTAAAGTAGCCTACAATGCGTGTGCATATATTTTGGAAAGCACAATAGAAGTAAACACAACCTTCATTAACATGTATGCATGGCTTCAACAACTGACAAGTGGCATGCCTGATGTTTGGGGGATACCTTTTGCTGGTTTGACTGTCATATTGGCAACAAGCATTCACGCACCAGGTCATGCTAAGTGAGCACTTAGCATGAGTTAAGCTAGCTGCCCTACTTTGTCCATATACAACAAGCTCATTACTCACTACAGTGATCAGTTTTGTGTCCATTTTGATGTTGAACAGCAGGCTGCACAAGCAACCACCTCACTCTCGGGGGACATACTGATAAAGTAATTTGATTGGTTAGCTGCACCATTGGAGGATATAAGTAAACGTGATTTGATTGGCTAGTGCGTGTGATTTCTTTAAAAGTTGAGCTTTTCAGTACAGACATGGCGAAGGATTCACAGTTTAGTTCAGCAATGCATGATGTCACCCTCATTCAAAGTGAATGAGCAGCCAGAGCAATCTGCGTCATACTGTGTATATAGGAACACTTGAATGCTATGGATGGAAGAAGTTCTCAGCTGTATAAATGAAACATGTGACTGCCTTATGACTTAATACTTTTGTGACATTTTTACATTTTGTCTTTGTAATGCCTCCAATGTTGTGTAAGACAGTGAAAATATTCTGTTATTTGTACTGGCAAGATAGGGGAACACACAGAGTGCTGGCTTATTTGTTCCATTCAAATGGAAAACTCAGAAAATAGCAGCATATGTGCCAGCTGCTGGAGCAGCACTAATCAGTGGCAAATGATGGATGATGAGACTCATAACAGCTGATGATCTCAAACGTTCTGCATACGTGGAAGAGCATGAAGTTCACTGAAAAAAACTGTTTTGAAGGGGTTCAACATGAAAATTTACCACTGGAAAAACTTTTCATGTAATAATTATGCATAATGCAGTGCTTCTAAAAGTAACAGTAGTAACTTAAACTTAATAAAGACAAGGCCGAGCATTATGTGAACTTGTAAATATGATGAACGTCAAACAACTATTTATGAGCATTACAACGTGGCACAAAGTTCTCTGTGCTATGAAATTGAATTATGGTATTAATATTACTTAAACCCCTCTGACATTAACAGGCATGTAGGTGGTTATTAGTCCATATAGACACAGACAGGAATGAACAAGCAGCTGGAGATATGACACACATAAATGGTTTAAAACACTTTTATGAGTGGGCAGTGTTGTGGCAATAGCTTGGTTAGGTTTAGGCACAAACAAGAACTTGGTTCAGTTTATGGAAAGTTCATGGTTTGGATTATTTTATATTAGGCCTCTAGGACCTGTGTTGTCATGGTTACAATAAAAAATTACCAGTTAAAGTTAAGGAATGTCATGGTTACATGGATTTCCCGTGTGTAGTGATATGTTGACCCTTCCATCCACCCTGACCTTGCCTTATGCTGACTTTGTGACCACATAAATACGTCACCTCCTCCTTTTCTCTTGTCATAATTACTAAGGCCACAAGAGGGTGTCATTTGAATTCAAACATACATGCACTGTACTATGTCCGAACCACAGACTGGTGACGTAGCCACCATTGTGTCACCCACTTGTTTATGAACTACTGTTTTACAACCTTGAATCTGGATAATGGAGATCACCATCAAGATTTTTTGAAGCTCTAATTTATACTAAAATTCACTCTGTACAGTTGTCATGAACCATGAAATTAGCTATAGAGATACACTTATTATTTATTTATTTATTGAATCAGGCTGTAAACAAATTTATTTCTGCTGTCAAATGGGGAATTTTAACATGATAGTCTATTGAAGTTGGCTTAATTTTTTAACCGTAGATGATGTCACTTGGTAACCACAATAAAATTAAACAGCCTTACACAAGTGCTTTTCTATGGGAGCTGTTATAATTGCACAAACTTTTGATGGGGTCAAGGTTTGTGACTTCATCTGTAGACTGTATACAAAAGATGGACATAGATTTTAGCTCTAAAAATTGAAGCCAGTGTGAAAGAGTCTTAAACCTGCATTTTTTCTAATGGCCAGCAGGGGGCAACTGCTCTCCTTGCAGAAAGATGTTGGCCATACAAACGTCTATGGGGAAATGACCCTTAGGCTCCGCTGCTCTATGACTTCAGTAAATGCTTTCATGATGAATTTATGGTCTCAATTGCTAGTTTCAGGACATATTGAATACAACATGATGTTCCTTTTTTAAATTGTGATCCCCATAAAAGTCAAAATGGAGGAGAAAGCAGATTATGCTTTACTGAGTGAGTGACAGCTCACTAGCCTATGGGCATTCTGTATCCCTCAGTCTCTCCGGCAGATCCATCCAGAAAATCCTTAGCCTAAGACTTCCGAATGGGATTTCAGTAACCAACTGCTGACATGATGGCTAGGTTCATCTTTCATATACAGTCTATGCTTTCAACACAGCCTGCTAATATTACATGAATATGTGCATTAGTAATGATCAGTGTTAGCAGACATGGGATTCTCTTGGGTATCCATGAAGCTCCCCCTCTTCTTGCTTCTCCATGCAGCAGTGGAAGAACTGAGGTGTCTTTGATGGGCAGTTTCAGGGTAATAGTCTTACTTATGGGCATGTCAGCAGTGGTAGCTGGTGAAAAGCGCCCTCCAAGAAATTGGTCAAAAGGCCTTGATACAACTAAGACGAACAGATACAGGTTCCTCTTTGGTTTTCCAGCAGATTAATTAGATATATTGACCTAGACATGAAATCCAAATAAGCCACCAGTACCCTATAAAATCTATAGTTTTATACATCCTTGTTGGTGTTTGTATGCTAACTATCAACCTACTTCTACTGTTATTATGAACTGTATATCCGCAACAGTTAATAATGATCTTATCTTAGTTTGTTACACCAAAATTCGTTCCAAATATAATCCTCTATTATAAACTAAACCAAAGTGCATTATAAACTCAACAAGTAAAAGTGAGATTGTTATTCGTTTTTCATCATATAATTCACAGTATGTGTAGTAACCGCATTAAGAATTTGAACCTAGTGCAGACCTAATGCCTGAGGAGTAAAAGAAAACACAGGTGGTGAATAAGACAAATTGGATTTGCACACATAAAGCAACATGATTACATAATCCAAAATGACTTCCACGCTCATATCCTGTTGTTGTAGCAGAGTAATAACATTTCTTCTGCACCAGAAGGAAGCATGCACATTAGGAGAATTGTTCTCCTGTTTATTCTAACACTTAAAGAAGGGTGACCATTGTCTAAGGCTGTTAACAAGGAGTCTAAAATACACGGCACTTTAAAAATACTGTTCCTGATAGCAGTTTTATTATTACTTCTGTGGTGGTCTGTAAGGTGAGACCTTCATGGACACATGGGGACCTCCCTGCAGAGGAATGCTGTTTGCACTGTTTAACATACGTACACATAAGCAGCAGTGTACATTTGGTAATGAGTTTGAAACAAAACTTCTAATGCTGCCTGTGGTAAAATACAACAGCGTGTCTAAAGAGAGCCTTTTCATCTGCCTCGTTCATGGAAAGAACATGTTTTTGCCCAGATGTTCATCCTAAAATATAAACAGCCCAATGTGAAATAGTTTTCAGTTGCAGTGCCTTCACTGTGTAACTCCCAGGTTTCTTGAAAAAAAGATGCAAAGATGGGGAATGTAGAGCACATTTACACTACATGAGAGCCAAGAGTAGAAAAAAACTGTCTGAAACTGAGCGTGAAGAGCATTCTGAAGCCTGAGCTTTCAGCTCACAGGGATAACTTTGGCCATCTTAATAAGAGCATCCACAAGTGTAGCAGTATATCTATGACAGAAAAACATAATAGGTCCACTTTAAGGGATGCCACACCAATTTTCACATCACGTTTATAGTACGTGTTTACTTTGCTTAAGAGCTACTCAGTCTGTGTAAAATTACTCAGTGAACTTTAAGAAAAAAACTCAGAGGAGGAAATAGATTTTTCTAACAGAAAACCTGTCAAAATAACCAAAGAAAAAAAAATCTGTTTTGTTCTATTGTGGGAAATACAGGATCCAGTGTTTCTGAAGCTTGACTTATGCTAGGGAATAAAAGCCAAGTTATGTTGGCCTCTGATTCTTTGGCTTCTGTCTCTTGTGAGCATGGATGGAGTATGAGAAAACGGGCCCCTTGGCAAAGAAATTGAAAAGGCCCCACACACCTTCTTGACAGAAGGAGGAGCTGTTTGCAGCTGGTTTGTGTCTCTTTTTCACTGTTTGCTTCTCTTTTTGGTTGTTTTGCATTCTTCTAGAAAGTTTTATATGTCATTCTGGGACATTTTGCAAGTAAACCATACTGTGTTGTGCCTTGTCCATATGTTCAGTTATTTTTTTTTAAATGTAGCTTTTGTGTTTTCATTCCCACAGTTTGAAAACAGCCCATTTGAAAAACAATGCTTCAGTTGTGCTTTGGTATTTTCTTTTATTTTTGCATGCATCACAGTTAATAATTCAGACTGGGCCTCAGTTTCTGTTTTCTTGAAGTAGAGCTTTTATACTTCTTCTATCAGCTATCTTGGGGAAGGGACTCATTTGGGCAGTTATTTTAATATAACTGGGACACAAACACTCTGTGTATACAATCACAAGTCAAATCTGATGAAAACTGCTTAAAACTTAATGAAAACTTAAAAAAATGAAAACTTAAAACTCACCAGTTAAGGTTTGAGAAAGCTTTTTCCCCCCTGGGATCTATACTTTTACCACTATCTTTGGTTTTGTGGAATTCCCTCATAGCATTCATTTCAGGATTCTTTGAGTGCCATGCCTCTCTTTTAGAGAGTACTGTTCAAAAGTCTTGAGCCACCCCTCATTTCTTTATATTTTGCTACCAAGGAGCCATTAAAAAGGCATCTAACTCAAGGGATGAACCACTGTTGTGTCTACACAAAACAGACAACTTAGCAAAGAACCAATTTTATATTGTATCTTTAGGCATTTTGTTACTAGCAGCCTATAGCAAAAACACATAATTTGTTCCCATTTCTTTAGTTGAATCTATGAAAAAACAGGAATAAAATTTTTGCACCAGTAAGGTGATGTTAGCTGAAAACTTGACATATCTGCATGGTATGTAATATGTCCTTAAAGACTTTCTATGTTAGATAAACAGTATCATGTCCTTTAGAAATAGGAAAAAAATTCAGCACATACCTGACGCAGGACCAGATGCATCTCTCAGGTCCTGTGTCAGGTCTTTGCTGAATTTTTTTCCTATTTCTTAAAGGATCACTGAAGCCTCATCAGAAATGGTCTCAGTGGAAGGGTAGCCATCAAGAAGCCATTCTTAAGGAAGGGAAACAGGGAGAAAAGGCAGAGGTTTGCCAAATTACACAAGAACTGGACTGATAATCAGTAGCAACAGGTTTTATGGAGTGATGAATCCAAATTTGAAATCATCTTCAATATGTACAGAGGAGGTCAGGAGAGAGGTACAACAGTGAGTGTTTACAGCCATCTGTAAAACACGGGGGAGGCTCTGTCATGGTTTGGGGCTGCATTTCAGCCATCTGGAAAGTGTCTGATTGGCAACAGTTTCATTTTCAGCATGACAATGATCCCAAATACACTGCCAATGCAGTAAAAGCATACCTAGGTGGAAAAAACACACACTATCAGTTAAGGATTGGCCTCCCCAGAGCTCGGACCTCAATATTATTGAAGCAGTGTGGGATCATCTTGACAGAGAACAGAACAAAAGGCAGCCAACATCCAAAGAAGAGCTTTGAATGTCCTTCAAGAAGCCTGGAGAACTATTCCTGAAGACTACTTAAAGAAATTACAAGAAAGCTTCCTAAGAGAGTTCAGGCTGTGTTGAAGAATAAAGGTGGTCATACTAGATATTGACTTTCAAGCTTGTTAGAATTGTACAAACTCTGTTTTTGCCTTCTATACTGTATTTCCATGTATGTTTGCACATTCCAATAAATCAGTGCAACTATTTATTGTTTCTGTTTCGCTTTAAAAATTAAACAATATGAATGAATGAAACATAACTGTATCCTCAGTATGCTGTGCAGTTGTTATATTAACAATAAAAAAAGTAAGAAATACTGTGCTGGATTCGTTGGCAGAGACTAATTATAAAAGGAAGGGATCAGCATTATTATTTGTAATTAAGAGCTTTCTGTCATATGAGTGCTCTGTTTAAACACTGACTCATATAGGGGACTCTCAGCCAACCTTACAGCAGATGGTGCCATAGTGCATCCAAGAATCAGCACTTTCACTTTTTGTAAATGCATGTGCCTTTATGGCATTAATAAATAACACCATTATTAACAATTATAGTGGGGGAAATAATTATTTGATCCCCTGCTGAATTTGTAAGTTTGCTCACTTACAAAGAAATGAGCATCCTCAAATTTTTATGGTAGTTTCATTTTAATGGAGAGAGACAGAATATCAACCAAAAATCCAGGAAAAAAACCCAAAACACATTACACATTATGTGGTTATATGGGTGGCTGTGGCTCAGGAGGTAGGAGGTAGAGCGGGTTGTCTACTAATTGGAAGGTCAGTGGTTCGATCCCTGGCTCCCCTAGTCTGCATGCTGAAGTATCGTTGGGCAATGCATTCATTGGACTATGAATGTTAGCTAGTATAGATAAAAAGTGCTGTATGAATGTCTGGGTGAATGTGGCATGTAGTACTCAAAACTGAGTAGAAAAGTCCATTTAACATTTACCATAATTTGATTTGCACGTCATTGAGTGAAATAAGTATTTGATTCCTTACATCCTAGCCAGAACTCTGACTCCCACAGATTGGCTGTGTGCCCATGTGGCACACAGGTTACAATTAATCAGTCAATTACAGATCCTCCTGATCTCAACTTGTTATATGCATAACAAGTTGTTATATTCCAACCTTTCCACCACCATGGGCAACATCAAAGGATGTCAGGGACAAGACTGTGGACCTGCACAAGGTTGGAATGGGCTACAAGACCATCAAGAAGAAGCGTGGTGAGAAGGTGACAACTGTTGGTGGGATGATTTGGAAATGGAAGAAATATAAAATGACCATCAGTTGCCCTCAGTCTGGAGCTCCATGCAAGATCTTGCCTCACAGGCTCACCCTGTGAGGCAAGATCCATTCCAGCCCAAAACTACACGGGAGGAGCTTGTTAATCACAGTCATCAAGAACAACATTGGTAATACACTACTCTGTAATGGATTGAAATCTTGCAGCTCCCACAAGTTCCCCCTGCTCAAGAAGGCACATGTACAGGCCAGTGAACATCTAAATGATTCAGAGAAGGCTTGGGAGAAAGTGCTGTGGTCAGATGAAACCAAAATTGAGCTCTTTGGCATCAACTTGACCCACCGTGTTTGGAAGAAGAGAAATGAGTATGACCCAAAGAACACCATCCCCACAATCAAGCAAGGAGGTAGAAACATTATGCTTTGGGGCTATTTTTCTGCTAAGGGTACAGGATGACTTCACCACATTGAGGGCCCAATGAACAGGGCCATGTACCATAAAATCTTGGGCGAGAACATCCTTCCCTCAGCCAGAACACTGAAGATGGGTCATGGATGGGTCTTCCAGCATGACAATGACCCAAAACATATCACCAAGGCAACAAAGGAGTGGCTAAAGAAGAAGCACATTAAGGTTATGGAGTGGTCTAGCCAGTCTCCAGACCTCAATCCTATAGAAAATCTGTGGAGGGAGCTGAAGCTTCGAGTTGCCAAGCAGCAGCCAAGAAACCTAAAGGATTTAGAGAGTTTCTGTAAAGAGGATTGGGCCAAAATCCCTCCTGAGATGTGTGCAAACCTGGTGACCAACTACAAGATACGTCTTACCGCTGTGCTTGCCAACAAGGGTTTCTCCACCTAAGTCATGTTTTGCTTGGGGATCAAATACTTATTTCACTCACTGGCATGCAAATCAATTTATAACTTTTATGTAAAGTATTTTTCTGGATTTTTGGTTGATATTCTGTCTCTATTCATTAAAATGAAACTGCCATAAAAATTAGAGATTGTTCATTTCTTTGTAAGTGAGCAAACTTCCAAATTCAGCAGGGGATCAAATAATTATTTCCCCCACTGTAAGACTGCATGGACATATGAAAAATCTGGTTCTGGCACACAAAAACACAAATAAATTCATGTCCAGAAACATGAATCAATAGATTAGATGTCGTGATTGCTTCACAAACTGCCGTGAGAGTGCGTTTACAGAAAAGATACTGGGTGCTACAGTGGGCTGCCGGCAGTCCAAACCTGTCACAGTGGTGCATAATGGAAGCAAAAAATGAAGAAGCATTTTTCAAACTACAGCAGTTGCTTACAGAGTATTATAAAAAGAAGAGGTGATGCAACACAGTGGTAAACATGTGCCTCTGTCGCGACTTCAATCAAACTTGTTGCTGGAATGAAATTCAAAATGAGCAACATTTGATTTGATGTCTTCTTACTTTTTCAGTTTGCAACTCATTACATTCTTTTATTTACATTTTAGACAGCATCTAAACTTTTTTTAGAAACAGGGTTGTAGATCTACCCACAGATATTTGATCACGTTTTAATTGTTAGGACTATATATCATTGTAAAAGCCAGCCTCTTAGCTTTTTTTTGTCACAGATGTTTGAGGTTCCTGGTTCAGTTTCCTTCTGATGACTCTTTCATATAGATCGTGTTGTCCTTTACAGTCACATGGAGGCTTTACTTTGCCTTTTTGCCCAGCCAACATGCAGTTTTTCCAGATTTTGTCTTGACTTCAAAACTCTCCCTAACTGCCATTTCTTAATGACATTTTGAACAGTGGAAATTGGAAGCTGGAAGCATATTGATGTCTTGATATTGATATTGATGTCAGATGGCTGCCCCTCCCTGAGCCTGGTTCTGCCGGAGGTTTCTTCCTGTTAAAAAGGAGTTTTTCCTTCCCACTGTCACCAAGTGCTTGCTCATAAGGGGTTGTCTGACTGTTGGGGTTTTCTCTCTAATACTGTAGGGTTTTTACCCCACAATATAAAGCGCCTTGAGGCAACTGTTGTTGTGATTTGGCGCTATATAAATAAAATTGAATTGAATTGAAATTGTATACTTCCATTGAGTTCAGATGACACTGTCCTCGACACATCAGAGGCTTGTTCCAGTAAATCAGCCTGCAGCCACTGTTCACCTGTTCTACCAGTTTCCAGCAGAAACATTATTGAGTTTCTGATGTGACATCATGCACACGTTGCTCGAGAAGTCTCCGCCATATTGGACGTGATATAACTACCGGTTGCAAGGGAAAAATGCGTATTCCCTGACTGGTTGGTGAGTAGGTTCTGGAGGAGCAAAAGTGATTGCTTTGGTCACTAGCAGATTGCCGCGGTCCCTTGTAGTTTGCATGTAAGACGCCAACTTGTCTGCCAACACTTGCTAACTACTAGCTCAGTGTTAGTAAAATTTGAAAAAGTGTGATGCAAACGAGAAATGGAGAATGTTCACTTTCAAAGTAAAAGTTGTGGCTCAGAGCTGCAGCCAACATGTAAAACAAGCAAGACAAGGAAGGGGCGAGGCCCTTTCGATCGGGTGGAAGAGCAGCAGAAAAATGGATGAGTGGCCAGGAAAAGAGGTTACGTAGACGCTAATTGACAATTACAAAAATAATTTATTCACAATAAAACAATCTAAAAATGATAAAACCATTAAAACAAAAAACTAGCCCGGGCCAGGTACAACTAAAAAAATATAGGAAAACAAAAAACATCAAAAGAATACTAAAATAATATTTACAAAAATTCACGTCTGAAGGGCTTGCAGCAGTAGCGGAGTTAAAATTCTTCACAATTGACAGCTCCCACAGTCACCTAAAACAATACTAAAATGTAAAGATTATAAAAATTCCACTAATGACAAGAAAAAGTCCACTAGAAA
The DNA here is from genome assembly GCA_015106735.1 of Paratilapia polleni. Classification (NCBI taxonomy): domain Eukaryota; kingdom Metazoa; phylum Chordata; class Actinopteri; order Cichliformes; family Cichlidae; genus Paratilapia; species Paratilapia polleni. The sequence continues at coordinate 28,706 of VUQI01062290.1, forward strand.
TTGCAGGGGGAGGCACCGTTCCCCCTCGTGAAGTGGCATGTCTTCTGATCCACACTGCAGACACCAGCCTCCTGTCCCAAGAGATACGGCCAGCAATCACTTGCCCATAATGACAACAATCTGGTCTTAATTTGCGATGGAGCATCAATACTCACAAGAGTTGGGCAGAGGTCTGAGCTCTGCCTGCAGCTGATTTCCTCTCACTGCCAGTCATTTTGCCACTTCTGTTACACCACAAAGCCTGGGATGCTTTTCGTGTCTCGCCTTCCTGCTCGTTCCCACCGCAGGGTCTCTCTGTCATCATCACTCCAAAACCCTATCATGGCCTCCCTACCATGGCCCTCATTAAAATTCGTTGCCATCCACGTTTGCCCGTGCTGTAGCTTTCTATGCAAGTTCAATTCAATTTTATATTTTATATTTAATATTGATAAAATACATTTATATTTAATATTATATATTTATAAATCACAACAATAGTCGCCTCAAGACGCTTTATATTGTGGGGTAAAGACCCTACAATATTAGAGAGAAACCCCCGACAGTCAGGCGACCCCCTATGAGCAAGCACTTGGCAACAGTGAGAATGAAAAGCTCCCTTTAAACAGGAAGAAACTTCCGGCAGAACCAGGCTCAGGGAGGGGCAGCCATCTGCCATGACTGGTTGAGGGTGAGGGGAAACAGAAGAGAGAAGAGGGAGACAGGACAAAAGACACACTATGGGAAAAATGTATGCATCAAGATTTTTTTTAATGCCATTAGGTTTTTGGAGGTTCTTTTCTGTTGTACAGATGCTAGGTTTTTCTCATAGACAATATAAAAGATGGACTTAGCTTCTGGTCTGAAAAGTGAAGCCAATGCGTGAATGCCTTTAGCCTGCATTCTTTTTAATGGCCACCAGGGGGCGATGCCTGAGGTTGCAAAAAGACTTCCGGTCCTATAAAATACTATAGAAAAAACGACCCTTGACGGCGAGAATGTGTTAATGTGTTCTAATTTAATAGCAGATTTCTCCACATGCAAGACAGAGAAATTCCTGCCTTTGTCACACAAAAGTTGGACAGCATGGTTGCGTTGACTTTGAATATTTAACGTTTAAACTATTAAGTGAGCAAAGTGTATTTCCTAAGGAAACACACTCATCCTCATGCCAGTGCACTAAATTGTTATGTTGTCAGTTGACATCACCTGTCAGTCTCTGAAAGGCTTCAAATAAATTTGTCATTAAGATTACTTACAGTCTGAGATAAAATGGGATTATGGAAACCACAATGAATGCAAACTGGTAAGTAGAAAATAATTAATTTTGAAATACTTATTCTAGTCATTAAAAATATGACAATAAATATCAGGTGCTATTGATTAATCATACAATGTGACAAAAAAAAAGAAAACAAATTAACAACAGCAGCATGCTCGCTAATACAAGCTTTAAATACTCTGAGAAGGAAGGTAACACTTGATTATTTTACTTATGAATATACATACAGTAGAGAGAAATACAGTATATAAGGCAAAAACAGAGTTTGTACAATTCTAACGAGCTTGAAAAGTCAATATTTGGTATGACCACCTTTATTCTTCCACACAGCCTGAACTCTCTTAGGCAGCTTTCTTGTCATTTCTTTAAGTAGTCTTCAGGAATAGTTCTCCAGGCTTCTTGAAGGACATTCAAAGCTCTTCTTTGGATGTTGGCTGCCTTTTGTTCCACTCTCTGTCAAGATGATCCCAAACTGCTTCAATAATGTTGAGGTCCGGGCTCTGGGGAGGCCAGTCCATGACTGATAGTGGTCCATTGGCTGTTTTTCTATCCAGGTATGCTTTTACTGCACTGGCAGTCTGTTTGGGATCATTGTCATGCTGAAAAATGAAGCCAATCAGATATTTTCTAGATGGTATTCCATGGATCAAAATCTGATGGTACTTTTCTACATTCATAATTCCATCAATTTTGACAAGATCTCCAACACCACTGGCTGAAATGCAGCCCCAAACCATGACAGAGC
>VUQI01062292.1:0-12419 GCA_015106735.1 Paratilapia polleni
ATGTGTATCTGTGAAAAACTGTGAACATTGACCTTTTGACTCGGATTATTTTTAATCTCAAAGTATAACCTAAATAAATCTTGAGGGAGATGTTCTCCTAATTATTATTTTAAAGATCTGAATCATAAAATGTTCTTAGTCCTAATCTATTTAAACTAAATCTACCACTGAACTTTTTGATATTTTTTGTGACAAGGTTATTGAGGGCCCCCAAAAATCTGGCTCAGGGAAAAGCAGGACAGGGAGCCAAAGTGGAGTCACAAAGGGAAGTGTCTCTTCTCCTCGTACACCTTCCTCCAGCACTCGCTCAGCACCAGCAAAATCCTCGTCCAGTCCAGGTATGAGCTGTGAAATGTGATTTCCCCCAATCTTTCTCTTACCGTGTGTAACTTAAGGTCAACTTTAACATTTAGGTGTTGTGTCTCAGTACGAGCAGTGTTAGCCTGCAGTTTCTCCTCTCCCTTCAGCCACAGGCTCCAAGTCTACCTCTCCTGGTGAAATCAGTGTGTATGTGGACCTGGCCTACATCCCCTCTGGAGCCTCCTCTTCCACAGTGAGTGTGGACTTCTTCAGGTGTGTTCGCTCTTCCTGTTACATCATCAGTGGTGACAGTCCGGAACGCGAGGAGCTAATGAGGCAAACGCTGGATGCTCTGCTGGATGGAAAGATATCATGGCAGGATACTATGCAGGTAGAAATATTTTATATTCAGTTTACAACAAAGCTTTTATAACAGCAAGTTTTTTTCTTTTTTGCAACTACATGGCTGCAACCGCATACAGCAAACCAATAAGTGGATGCAAACGACAAGCTCTACATCCCTCCAGATGCTGAAATCATTGGTTGATATGTGCAGCCTTGGATATCAACAAATGACTTAAGCGTCCTTTTTTTATTTCCCCAGGTGACAGTGATCCCTACCTTTGAGTCAGTGTCGATGCAGGAGTGGTACCAGCAGACCTTGGACAAACAACGGGAGCTTGGAATCACTGTCCTGGGATCTAACAGCACTGTTGCCATGCAGGATGAAACCTTCCCTGCCTGCAAAATAGAGTTCTGAGGCAGACTGGGATATGCAGCCTGGAGGATGGTGACTTTGAGTTAAATGAAACTGTGAAGTGAGATAGAAAGAGTGAGGACTGATGGAGTGACAGAAATAGGGAGTTAGAAGCAGCGTTTATGGGGAAAAGTGCAAATCTTTCAGCATTTACGTGACTGAGAAGATAACGATATGAGGCTTTCATCTCACCCCTCCTGGTGTAACACTTCTTTTTTGGGTGTCTTTTCCACCAAAGAGCCCTTATTTCTCTTCCCTTTGCAGAGTATTGCATGACTTCATTGACCCATGACCCTGTTCAAAACAGGAGAGGAGATCATACTGGCTGCAAGACAAGCATGTCAGCCTGCATAAATGTAGATTTACATGAAAGCTGATGCTATAGATTACTGAAAATAGTGTACACGGGGTTAATGGCACTTTGTGTAGCTTGCACTGAAGTGTGATTGTAGTTTGTGCTCTGTATCTGGGCCTGTTTTGCTGCTTTTAATGCAACATTTAACAATCATACATGCAACTGGTGAGAGTGTGCAAACTTTTTATTTAATTTTCTAAATTGAACTTATTTGAACATTTATTTTTAAATAAGGGTCCCACATATTCATATTGAGTGGTGAACTACTTTGTTCTGAGCACTGTAAGTAGATGTGATGTGTGGTGTGCTTGTGTTTTAACTGCTTTAAAAGTATTATGCCACCGTGGCTTCAGTGTCAACCATAAGATCCATGCTTAGCAAACAGACTCTCAGACATACTGAAAAGGATGATCGCTGACTCTGAGATTACTGAAACTGAGTGTGCAATGACAAATCTGACAGCAGGGATTAGAGTACCAGATTAAATTTAATAGCATTACAGCAATCGTGGTATTAATAATAGTCCTGCAGCTATAATCAGTTACAAGTGCTTATGATCGTGCGTATCAGGCTCGGGTTTCTTAATGACATGTATTTTGATTGTGGATATAATCACACAGTATGTTGTAGAAAGATATTTTGCAAAGCTGAAGTCATGATTTAGTCGCAGTCACAGGTGGTAGAGTTTTGCCAAAGTGTAAATAAGAATCCATTAAAAATCAGAAATCTTGAAGCTGGAGCTGAAAGTCACCAACCCCCCTCCCCGCTGAACAGTGTTAATTAAATGGACTGCAGTACACAGGACACTTTGTTTAATATGTCCATAATTTCTTTTCTTTCTTTCTTTTTTTGTTTAAATTGAAAATAGCAAAAATAGGGACAACAAAGAACGCGTTCAGTTGATAGATGTCTAGATTACAGTTAGTGTAACTCAGGCATCAAGTCAAATCTGGCTACACACAAATATACAATTTGCCACTTCTGAAGAGTAAATTTGTTTTATTAATTGAATGACTCAATATTTAAATGCAGCGCTCCCCTCAAGGAAATTGTTATGGAAATATAAAGCTGTTTAAACTAATTAAGTAAATTGCACAGATATTGCCTAAAAGGCAAAGGAAATTACACGGAAAGTACAGGCACGTGAAAGTGCCCAGGGTACTTTCAGTGCAATTTCAAGGTAATAACTGGGTTTAGTCACAGTCACAGGTCCTTCTTATATTTAGGCCCAGTCTAGATATCCATGAATGGATGTCACATGGAGGGATGTGTAAGAATCATGACTTAAACCATGATCCTCTGTGTTCATGTCCCATGCAGAGTTTGAGTAATACCAAAGCATAAGATTGGAAAGACACAACTACCCATTTTCTCCTGCGACTTTCTCCAAATACATGAAAATATTTCATTGAGTACCTCTAAACAAATCCAAGTTATTTTGTAATGATGTAAAGGCACTATTAAAACTCCTCATAAGTTTTTATTATGCTTGAGAAAAACTGAAGATTTGCTGCATTTTGAGCGATCACATTTCTTTTTTGCATCACTTATCCCAACGATGCTACAATGATGTTAGCCAATGCAAATTTCTGCCTTTTTTTTTCCTGCAAAAGGGCACCAATTTAAATGATTTACAGAGACTAGAGGTTTGAACTAATGACTACTTGAACCCCACAGTATCCAAGTGAATTGTAACTATGTGTATGTGTCTTGCATGTATAAAATATGTAGTGTATGTTGTTTCATTCATGATATTCATGAAGAAAGAGAGCAAAGGACTGTGGGAGACCGGAGGCAGAGCAGGATGTTTGGATGAACAATGAGAATGTGTCACCTTGTAATGGTCTGTAATTACATACAATAACAATGTCAAAATGTGTGGGTTGTAGGGCAGGGGGTAATATATGAATAAAGAATGTGCATCACCATTCAGCAGTGTCTGTTGTGAGTCATGGAAATGCTAATTCTTCAGTAAGAAAGCCCTGTGGATGTTGAATCAAATTATCATTATGTTGCAGTTCAGAACAAATTTCCTACTTTTATTTATTATTGCTATATTTTCATTTTTCTAAATATTTTTAGAAGCATTTTGGTTGGTGTGACATACTTGGATGTAAATGTAGGATTTATATGGTTGTGATTTAAAGAGAGATAGAGCTGTAATCTGGGACTATACAACATAAGATTAACCAAAGCATTTTTTGTAGTAGCAACCTTTGGATTAAGCTGGTTAAATTTTACTTTTTGACCGGTTTCCTTTTGGGCAGTCTAGCTCTAGTACTAAACTTATTTTGAAGTGACAAGTACTGTATGTTGCTATAATGGCTGGTGAGTTTTAAGGTGAAAAGTAATTTACACTGACATGTAAATAAGAGTCAAGATTGAAGCTGTTGTCAGTGAAGGATTAAACCTGCTGGACTGTCTGCAAATGCAGCTTCTCAAAGATGAAACCAGCATTTTTTCCCTGTTGTTAGACAATTCAAATGGGTTTTCGGTGATTGTTTTTGTTTGCAAACTGAAGATACTGTATACCACATTCTCCCTAGTCTTTCCTCCACAGGATTTGCTGGTTGAGAAAATAGGGTTTGTTTTTGCTTCTCTGACAAATTGGAGTTCGAGAATACATGACCAATGGACCAAAGCGAGGTCTTCCAAAGCCCTAAAGACTTGTTTAAGGGTCATTGTTTCTGCCTGTATGGGGCTACATAATTTATCCAATGACATAAAAACTAATGAGTGATCCCAAAATTTCATGTAAACAATGCAGAAAGTGTGGCAGAAATAAATGACTCACAAGTCATTTTTGGTCAGTCCATGACTGATAGTGTTCCATTGTGTGTTTTTCTATCCAGGTATGTCTTTACTGTTTGGGATCATTGTCATGCTGAAAAATGAAGCCGTTGCCAATCAGACACTTTCCAGGTGGCATTACATGGTTGAAATCTGATGGTACTATTCCGTGTTCATAATTCCATCAATTTTGACAAGATCTCCAACACCACTGGCTGAAATGCAGCCCAAACCATGGCAGAGCCTCCACTGTGTTTTAGAGATGGCTGTAGACACTCACTGTTATACCTCTCTCCTGACCTCCTCCGTATATATTGACAATGGTTTGAACCAAAAATTTCAAATTTGGATTCATCACTTTATAAGACCTGTTGCCACTGATTTTCAGTTTAGTTCTTGTGTAATTTGGCATACCTCAGCCTTTTCTTCCTGTTTCCCTTCCTTAAGAATAGCTACCTGACAGCCACCCTTCCACTGAGACCATTTCTGATGAGGCTTCCACAAACAGTAGATGGATCAACTACAGGGCCAGATGTATCTCTCAGGTCCTGTGTCTATCTTTGCTGGATATTTTCCTGTCTCTTAAGAACATGACTTTCAGATACTTTTCATCTGCTGTACATTGTTTTTTAGGCCTGCCACTTCTTCTTTTGTCCTCCACTTGTCAAATTTCTTCAAATTCTTAAAGGACATACTGCACACCATTCTGAGATATGCCAAGCATTTGGCTAAGAGCTCTTTGGGAATCACCTTGTTGGTGCAAAAATGCTACTTTATGCCTGTCAAACTGTGTTATCTTTGCCATTTGTTTATAGATTCAAATAAAGAAATGGGAACAAATTATGTGTTTTGTGATGTGTTTTTGTGACAGGCTGCTAGTAACAAAGTGCCTAAAGATACAATTAAGACTCAGTTCTTTGCTAAGTTGTCTGTTATGTGTAGATACAAAACTGGTTCATCCCTTGAGTTAAGTGTCTTTTGTATATTTGAATGATTTATATGGCAGTATAAAATACATTCCTCTGATAATGATCAGGTACAAGGACTGGCCTGAAAATGAGTGAATAAGCAGCCAATGTCCAAAAAAAAGCTCTGAAAGACCTTCAGAAAGCCTGAAGACCACTTGAAAAAAATTCCAAAAAGGTCTTGCTCCTTGGAAGCAAAATACAAAGAAATTAGAGGTGGGTCAAGACTTTTGCACACTACTCTACATGTTGATAAACTGGTAATACTTTTTTTTCTTTTAAATGAAAGGAAAAAAAAACCACTTACCTGGAAATTTGATATATTTTGTTAGAGACCCAAGTGGGTCTGTTCCCTTATTTTGATTGAGTGGAAATGGAAGAAACACTCAAGACATAATTTTACACACCATCTTTTTGGTCGGTATATTTTGAGGTGTCCATTATTAATTAGAAGTAATAACGACTCTGTTGTCAAGCAGATGTTCACTGCTTTATTTCATAGTCTTTCCAGTAACCCTTTCTACATTCAGAGTGTTTTCAGGGCAGCTTTTTAAAATAACTCCCCAGTGCTACGTGACAAAAAAATATTTTATTTCTACAAAAAGATCAGATGTGATTGCTTTAATTGCATTTTTGCTTTGCCATAGCTCCCCTCATTAAGTTTTGGCGCACATGTAGGTGTACATTCCTGGATTATTTTATGTACCAGGAGATGGAGAGAGGAATGGAGGTGGAGTTGACACTGATTATCCTTTTCTACTGATGCATATTTCATAATTCACTCGTTTGTGCGCCTTGTGCAACCATGAGTGTGCACATGTCTCATGCACATGATGTGGTACATACGTGGTCCTGCATGTTCCTTTGTGCATCTGTTGTGCATATGCTTGCACAAACCTGATTTGTTGTACAGTATAGATCCAGTGTGTAATAAGAAGCATCTTTGTAATCATCTCAAGTGTCTCCCATGAGCTTATACTGTATATTTGCATAAACTGGTTTGCGCTCATGGTTAGCTATCTCCACCGCTGTTACATAATATAAATGGATGTGTGTCAGAGTGGCTACAGGAAATTAAGACAAGCCAATACCCTGCCTACATTGATGCAGAATTCATAAAATTATTAATGATCTCCACTTCTGAACAACCTTAAATCTAACAGAAAACTGTAACACCACTGCTTATTAACATGGCACTTTGTGTAGGCTTCATCTCATGTGTACATGTGCGGAGGAAGGTGCTGTGAGTTCAGTAATGAGATCACTTTTTAAAAGAATGAAAAACTAAAGCAACGCAAATGTCCTTCTCCTTTCTTTGTCTGTCATGAGGCACTCTTGTCTTTTTTGCACCTACACTCTCTCTGCATCATCCCATGCGGGGCATGGGGAATGGCTTCTCTCCGGGTCCTACAGCGCTCAGCTTTTCCAGCAGTCCGCCCACAGCCGCTGAGAGAAAGGTGTGAATTAACATGAGGAGTCATTACCAGTCTGGTGCCGTTCTGCCTGGCCAGCATATGTGTGAGATGGTGCCTCCGTATGCAGAGTGTGAGCAGAATTCGGTGGTAAAACTTGATGTTATGTTATGTCATGGCGATGGTGGGTTGTGGGTTTAAGAAAAGTTGCATTAAAGACATTTAAAACATCTTTTATCTACATTTTATCTACATTTATTTGACATACTATTGTTGTTTGATGAACTTTTCTTTCTTTTTTTCTTTCTTTTTTTGATATATCTAATTGTAATTAGATAAAATTTAATTTGCACACGAATTTCAGGTCAAAAGTCTATGAAGTCAAGTTCATGACGATTATGAGTTGACACAACAATTTGTATCATTGACCAGTGAAGAAACATCTTGACGGAACAGCTATTTAAAGGGGAAAACCAAAGCTATTAAGTGTCATTACCTGTGTTGCATCATCTTTTATTTTTAATCCTCTAAAAAAAAAGCAACATTTACAGACAGCTGTGAGACAGGAGAAAGTAGGACAGTTATGTCTTTTGAATATGTGAATTCTGCACATAGACTGTGTATATAAAAGATGGATGTAGCTACTGTAATCTCATCCACTGGTTTATGAAGCTTGGAGCTGAGCATTTTGGCCACCGTACACTGTTAAAAAAAAACCAAAAAAACAAAATTAAAAAAAATTGAAAATGTACTGGCAATGTACATTATTATTATTATTTATTTATTTTTTTTTTAACAGACGTTTCTGTAAATGATAAAGGTTAAAATTCAATGTGTGGTTAAAAATACGGACCAACATCTGTAAAAAGTGTGCGAATAATTCCTTTATTTTAAAACGGTAAATTGTACTGTATTTTTACTGTGTGGATCTGGCTGAGAAACCGTGGGACATATGGTAATAAGTAAACCATTTCCTTCTTCTTTTTTTTTTTTTATCTTTTTTGCATCTAATGGGAACCATAATTTGCAACATCATGTTGTTTTAATTATAACTCCAAACTAAAAACCACAAACTCATCAGAAAAGTGTTTACTGAGATCATGTAAACACTTTACACGAGAAGTGGAGACCCAGAGATTACGACAGCTTTTATATACAGTCTATGGTATTGCCCTGTTAGCAAACAAGCTAGCAAGCTCAAAGAGCTTAGGTAAGTACTGGTTTGCTTATATGACCCAAAAACACAATCAAATATGATTCTTTCACTGATGAGTGGTACTGGTCTGTGTACTGGTATAAGTCCTTAGTTTTCCCTTTGTGTTTGTGAAAGTTTTTTTTTTTCTTTTCTGGACCTCCTGTGTTGTTTCTGTCTTTGTCTTACTGTTTTCATTTTCGTGTGTGTGTGAGGTTTTTTTTGGGTCTAACTTCCTTTTTTTTTTTATTTTGAAAGTTAATCATGGTTTTCTCTTTTTTTGTTTTCAGTTCCTTCCTTTGTTCTGCTTCCTGCCCTCGTTAGTGTTTGATTGACTTCAGCTGTGCCTCAGCACCTCCCTGTAGTGTATTGAGTCTGTGTTTATCCCCTCGGTACTTGTCAGGTCTCCATCTTGTTCCTGCAGTGTCGTCTTTAGTGTCCTTAGTTGGCGCCTGTGTGTCTTGATTTTTGACTTATTTAACTAATGTTTTCCTGCCATGCCAAGTGCTTTTTGCTACTTTTCAGTAGTTATTAAAGTGCTTTTTCATTTTGCTACCAGCCAGCCCCCCTTTTCTCTTCTACTTTATGAACAGTATTACCACTGTGACATGGGTACTATTAAGTTAACAGACTGGATTCAGTATGTGATGAAGGCATGGGTGGCACACTAAGCTTAGTTCATACTTCAGTACAGATGTGGATGTTCTTATTCTGGTGTTTTGTGTGTACATGCTTATTTTCAGACATAAAGGCTGTTAGCTTTTAGCAATGTACTCCTCACAAGTGGCTTCCTTGTGTACCTGCCTCCTCCACACCTACTCCCTCTTTATCCTGTGTGTGATACCTCAAGCAGCTCTCATAAACAGTTCATGGCAGGATCACTTTTCTAAATGGTAACGAGAGATGTGGGAGGTGACCCAATGGAGGGCACTGAAACAGTAAAACCGTCTTTATGTGGTTTCATGGCACTTATTGCTGAGTCATGTCTCTTACTCATTTTTACTGTCGCTTTTCATTGAGCCAGCTGGGGCTCAAAGGTACCTGTGTACCATTTAATGGATACTTTATCCAGCATGCCACATTGTATGATGTTTGCAAGATGTAAACAGGAGAGGTTTGAGTGGAGATTGACCTCTACCACTGATATTTTCCACACTGTTATAGGCTTCTGGTGTGTAATTTGATCTTACAACTGAGCTTATTTTCTCAGTAACACCGAAACATGATAAAGGAGCTGCAACCAAATGTGCAAGGGACGCGAGAAAACAAGTGGCTTTGTTAATCACAGCTGCTGACTGTAAGATGGATGTATATACAGCCACGTTCAGCGACTCTTCGGGCTGCTTCCCCTCTCTCCATCATGCCTGCCCCTTTACTGTCTGGAGCTTTCTCTTGCTCCACCTGCTCTCATCCAGTAGCTGTACGACCCACATTCACTTACTCCATAAGGTAGCCATCAACCCAGGCATGCACATATGAGGATGTGCTCACACACTGTATAAAGTCGCTGCATTGAATTGAATAGAAAAAAACATCATAATATTGTTTTCTTCCAATATTTAGTTTCTCGTCAAATTTCACTTTACGGAATATGAATTTGACAGTTATCTTTTAATGGAAAGGATATGAAGGCATTAAGGATGGGCCTGTTTGGTGGTATAATTTCCTTACATGGGACCTATTCCACTTTTCCTCATTTTCTGTCAAATGTATACTGTTACAATGGTGGATAATCACTTAAACGTGGTTAAAGTTTAAAATAATGAGGCCAGCGTGTGTACAAGTAATCCCTATGAGCCTGAACACTGTTACAGTTTCTGTCATGATGTCCCTAATATGGTCATCTCAGGAGCAGAAGACCCCGCCCACCCACCTCCAACCTTAGGAGGAAATATAAGAAAGCTGGCTTAAAGGGAAAGTGACTGGATTTAAATTTTCATCTTCAGTTGCTGTCACCTGTCCATATTTAAAAATTAAATGTATAAATTTACTGTAGGAATACAGTAGGGTTATAGCTTTATCATCCAGAAAAATTCAAGTTGGGTAAATGATGAATGAGTGGACTATGCAGAAAAATGTAAATGTTGCTTCTCCACTCCTGTTTTTTTGTTTTTTTTTTTAAGAGAAATGTTTTCACATTGGAACAATATGTCTAGAACTCCTGGATTAAAATGGAGGCTCTGCTCTTTAAAAACTACCTGTTGCCATGGTGAATCATGGTATCTGAGCTCCATCGACGATGGCTTTTTATTTTCATTATGTACATATGCATTTAGCTCAGAGTGAACATACTCAGAGTTGATTGTCATGGCCAAATTAGCTTCCCCTATTCCACATTTATTAGAACAGAAATGTTTCACCATTACTTTAAAATCTGTCTATTAGAATTATAAATATGTGTTCCCAGTTGGTTACATAACACAAGCCACCCAGACAAATTTGAATGGTCAGAAAAACTGGCAAATACAAGGTTTCAAAAAATAAGCAGTATTCTGTGAAACGGTGGGCGAGTGTGCATATTCATCCAAATGGACTGCAAGGTTATTATAGTTACTTAAAACTAAACTAAAACAAGGTGTGGAACATTTTGAAGTAAATACAGTGCTGTACAAAAATCCTGAGCCACTCCTCATTTCTTTATATTTTGCCTCCAAGGAGCCAGACTTTCTCGTCATTTTTAAAGTGGACTTGAGCAATAGTTCTCCAGGCTTTCTGAAGGTCTTTCAAAGTTTTTCTGTGGACATTGGCTGCTTTTTCACTCATTTTCAGTCCAGTCCTTGTACCTGACCATTTTCAGAGGAATGTTTTTTGTTTGTTTGTTAAGACACTTAACAATATCATTCATGTATAAGAAAGGCAACTCAAGGGATGAACAGGCTATGACTACACATCTATACATATGTCTACATATCTACACGTAACAGACAACTTGGCAAAGAACCAATTTTTAATTGTATTTTTAGCCACTTTGTTACTAGCATCATTTGTTCCCATTCTTTCATTGATTCTATGAAAAAACCCAAAGATAACACAGTTTGACAGGCATAAAATAGTATTTTTGCACCAACAAGGTGATTCCCAAAGAGCTGTTTGCCAAAAACTTGGCATATCTCAGCATGGTGTGCAGTGTGTCCTTAAGAAATTTGAGGAAACTGGTGGCAGGCCTAAAAACTATCTACAGTAGATGAATAGTATCTGAAAGTCATGTTCTTAAGAAACAGGGGAAACAAACAGCTAAGACCTGAAACAGGACCTGAGAGATCCATCTGACCCTTCAGGTGATCCATCTACTGTTCACTGAAACCTCATGAGAAATTATCTCAGTGGAAGGGTGGCTGAAGGGAAACAGGGAGAAAAGGCTGAGGTATGCCAAATTACACAAGAACTGGACTGAAAATCAGTGGCAGCAGTCCTTATGGATTGATGAATCAAAATTAGATTTTTTTTTTTGGTTCGGATTATCAATATGTAAGGAGGAGGTCAGGAGAGAGGTACAACAGTGAGTGTCTACAGCCATCTGTAAAACACGGTGGAGGCTCTGTCATGGTTTGGGGCTGCATTTCAGCCAGTGGTGTTGGAGATTTTGTCAAAACTGATGGAATTATGAACACAGAATAGTACAGTCAGATTTTGATCAACTGTGCAATACCGATGCAATGCAATGCATTCTTGGTAAGAAAAACACACAATGGAGCACTATCCGTCATGGATTGGCCTCCCCAGAGCCCGGACCTCAACATTATTGAAGCAGTGTGAGATCATCTTGACAGAGAACAGAACAAAAGACAGTTTTTAAAGGAGCTTTGATTGTCCTTCAAGAAGGCTAGACAACTATTCCTGAAGACTACTTAAAGAAATTACAAGAAAGCTTGTCTAAGAGAGTTCAGGCTGTGTTGAAGAATAAAGGTGGTCATACCAAAAACTGACTTTCAAGCTTGTTAGAACTGTACAAACTCTATTTTTGTCTCATACGTTGTATTGGCATGTGTGTTTGCACATGTTTGAATAAATCGATGCACCTATTTCCCATTTTCCTAGAAAAATCTAAAAAATAATGAGGGGTGGCTCGAGACTTTTGCACAATACTGTATAACCGTAGACTTTTGAAAAAAAAATCATTATGTTTGTTACTTTTATACAGTATTGTGCAAAAGTCTCGAGCCACCCCTCATTTCTTTATATTTTTCTAGAGTTTGAAAAATATTCATTGTGTTTGAATGTCACCACATATACAGCTCCGGAAAAAATTAAGAGACCACTGTAAAATTATCAGTTTCTCTGATTTTGCTATTTATAGGTATATGTTTGAGTAAAATGAACATTTTTGTTTTATTCTATAAACTACTGACAACATAACTCCTAAATTCCAAATACAAATATTTTCATTTAGAGCATTTAATTGCAGAAAATGAAAAATGGTCAAAGTACCAAAAAAGGTCCAGTAGCTTGATTCATGCGTCCTTCGCAAAGACAAAACTGCCCGACTCCAGCCTTACTGAAGCATCCCCAGATCATCACCGATCCTCCACCAAATTTCACAGTGGGTGCGAGACATTGTGGCTTGTAGGCCTCTCCAGGTCTCCGTCTAACCAGTAGACGACCAGCTGTTGGACAAAGCTGGAAATTAGACTCATCAGAGAAGATGACT
>VUQI01062293.1:0-11412 GCA_015106735.1 Paratilapia polleni
ACTGGTGGAGAGCATGCCAAGATGCATGAAAGCTGTGATTGCAAATCAGGGTTATTCCACCAAATATTGATTTCTGAACACTTCCTAAGTTAAAACATTTGTAATGTGTTGTTTAAAAATGAATATGAACTTGGTTTCTTTTGCATTATTTGAGGTCTGAAAACACTGGACCTGTTTTGGTATTTTGACCATTTTTCATTTTCTGCAAATAAATGCTCTAAATGAAAATATTTGTATTTGGAATTTGGGAGTTATGTTGTCAGTAGTTTATAGAATAAAACAAAAATGTTCATTTTACTCAAACATATACCTATAAATAGCAAAATCAAAGAAACTGATAATTTTGCAGTGGTCTCTTAATTTTTTCCAGAGCTGTAGAAAGAGTATTTCCTGGTTTTAAAATTAAATTTGAACAATTTAAATTGAACGGCAGAATTGTGAAAACCCCCAATAAACCAAAAAGCACTTTCTGTTCTGTTTATACTGATTTATTATACTGCTCATGCATTTATAATCGAATTATTTCCCATTAATTTTATTTTGCAGTAGTTTCATATTTCATTGTTATTAAGTCCAAGTTTACATACTATGGTTGTTATTCTTCATTATTTGCCAATTTAATGTCCAATAAACCCTGGGGAGGGAAAATGTTGGTGGCGTTAATTGGCTAACAAAATTAGCTGATACGATTTTACCTTTACAAACGCCTTTAGTTTTCTCCAGAAAACACGGAGCTCCACTTGATGTCGAAACACATTCCGTACCTAATTGACAAGTTAACGTTATTTTAAACATCTATAACTCAAAATGAATCGGGCAGACAGAAAAAAAAAGTGTTAGCGTAAAACCGAGCTAATTAAGAAAATATCAAGCTAGCCAAGCATAAGTTAAACGTTGCGGCATCTCGCTTACCATTTCTTAACTGGACCGAGTTTTCCACTAAAGTGCTAAACACGACGAGAGAAAGCTCCGCTCTGTAGCTCACACTTTGTCCGGCTAAAATAAAAACCTCTCACGCAGTCACTCCCCCTTCACTCAATCATTCACCTCAGTTAACTCACTCACCGTTAATAGCACGCAGCGGGACACCGGACCGGAAGAACAAAAGTCACAATAAAAGCACCGGAAGTCGCTTCACCCCTCTCTGCGCTTTATTCCACCTGATTTTTCATCTCAGAGAATGATTAACGACTTAAACTGGAATTAAAGTTTGTACCATTAAATATAATTAATAAATGAATTTTTTTCCTTTGTCCTGGTTCCCATGTGGTCTTTGCTTATTTAACTCTACCAAATATCTGGTTAATAAGGTAAAAACTGGAAAATATTTTATTAGCGTTATTAAGTTAATAAGTGACTACACCTTTTCATAATTTATATTTCAATTATTTCATAATTCACATTCATATTTCCAACTTCCTTTTCTGTTAGTGAGCCAAAATCTCAGGCTCCAGACTGCTCTAAACGCACGGTTTCAGACAGTTTTTTCTACTCTTGGCTCTGTATGATGTCAATGACAGCTGACGCAAAGTGCTTTAAGAAGCAAGTCATGCTTCAGCCATCTTGGAACTCTTGAAACTCCAAGTAGTTATTTTGAAGCATTATCTAAATTAGCTTTAATTTCAATGGACACCAGGATGTAAAAACTACCGGTACTGAATCACCAGTCACACCTAATAAAATAAAATATATAAAACATAAATAAATAAAACTTATGAAAGTTTGGTGACTTTGCCCTGAAATAAGGTAACTTATACACCCATCTCTGCTGTTGTGGAATTCTCCCTTAGATTTCTGGTCAGGATTTTTCAAGTGCCACGTCTCTCTTTTATAATATCCTTAATGTGCTCATCTCAAGCACAGAGTTCTGGCTGTGAGCACAGAAGCTCCACCTACCAGCTGTTCAAACCTTCTGTTTGCAATGGGTAGCCAATCAAAAGAAAGCTGCCTTAAAGGGAGAGGAGCTAAATCAGCTTGTTTCAGATAAAACAAACAAGCATATTATATCCACTCTAAAGAAAGTCAAAGTGTAAAATGAAAGTAATAGTTTAATTCTACTAGGCAGGCCAAGAAAGTCAAATTTAAAAATACAAAGGCTTGGTATGGTAGAGAAACATTTTACTGAAGGGATGGGAGACCACAGTTTGAAAAAAAAAGAAAAGTGCATCAAATTTCTGTTTAGGCTGAGTAGAGGTTTGAGACAAAAAAGAAAGAGCAATCGCATAAACACTGTTTTCCCACAACTGTTCCCACACTCACTAATACATGACATTTAAGGAATTATATTTTGGCTGCTGACTGAGCTTTTGTTTTGACCAGAATAAATGAAGTAATGGAACATTATGCATGGGAACAACAATGCTGGGATAAGAAGAAGGTGAGTGAGTTTGAGAGTATGATGTAACTTGACTCATCTAGCTGTTTTAAACCTACTAAGTTTCTATTTCAGGTAACTGAAATAAACACTATATTTGTGCAAAGCAGGAATTTTCTTTTCATTAACTCTCTTTCTGTGACACCATAATGTCACACAGAAAAAGTCAGTGTGAATTTGTGTGTTCTTATCCATAAATAAACATTGAGGCTGTACTGAAGCACAGCGGTACTTTTAGCTGAATGTTAACCACAGCGTGCTCAAATGCTCGCATTTTTCAGCATGGCTGTACCCAGCATCATGTTACACTGAAATAGATACACCTTTAAAACCACCTGTCTAATACTGTGTGCCACCAAAACGGCTGTGACCCATCAAAACATGGACCAATGGCCTCCATGGCCTCCACTTATTTTTCCAGAGCATCCCACAGGGTCTGGACAGGACTGAGATATAAGAAATTGGGAGGCCAAGTCAACACCTTGAACTCTTTGTTATGTTCCTCAAACCATTGCAGAACAATTTTCACAGTACGGCAGGATGCAGCATCCTGCTGAAAGAGGCCACTGCTGTACATATCAAAGTAGCATCCACATGAAGGTCAGGATGTGAGGTTTCCCAGCGTAACACTGCCCAGAGCATTACATTTCCTCCCCAGGGCTGCCTTCTTCTAGCTCTCTGGGTAAATGACACACATGCATCCACATGATGGACACTCTGGCCTGTCTCTCACTGATGCACATTATAAACAACTGTAAACAATGCACTCAGTGTGCCTAGAAGGGTGTTCATGTTGTGTCTTTGTTACAATGCTCATTTAACTGAAATTCTTAGCTTGAGAGTCTCTACACCATTTTGTTGTCATTTACTCTTGCATTAGCTTCTCTCCTCTCCTCTGCTCTATGTTTCACTGCATTTTCTTCTCTACAAGAGAGGAATCTCTTGATGCATGCTCAATCATCCAGGTAAGGAAATCCCAGAAGGTTGATTCTGTTCATCTGGACGTAGAATACGCTATGTCCAGATGAACAGAATCAACCTTCTGGGGGTACAAGAGAGGAAACACTCCTCCTTGGCTCTACATTACTAGTATCAGTAAGGTGTTTGTTCAGGACTAAATATTCTGTAATTTTCTAATGGGAATGGAAACATAATTTCTATTTGTACAGAACCACAAAATGAAACTAATTAAAATGTAAAAGAAGTCTCTGTCTTTCTGTATCTTCCCATTTATTTAAATACAATCCTCATTGCTACTATCAGGAAGTAAGTGGGAAAATATGCTTACTTACACCTAAGATACCACGACCTAAGGTAACATAAATACCAAGTTTGAAATAAAGGTTTTGCAGTTTAAAATTGATTACTTTTTATTTAGTTTCTTTGTATCTACCACAGAAACAGGCAGGGGGGGTGCAGATATAAATAAGAACAGAATACAGTGATTTCCAAATTAAACCCTATATCTAACTCAAAACAGTACAAAGACACCATATAAAAGGATCAAAACTAAGAAATTGTATTCATTTAGAATTTGGTGCCAGCAGCATGGATCAAATAAGCTGGAGCACGTTTACCACCGTGATGAATCCCCTCCTTTTTTAACAACATTTTGTAAGAGTTTTGGAAGTAAAGCTGCTGTAATTTGAAAGCCAAACACTTCCCACCCTTGTTTTATACAGCATTTTAGTCATGCTGCTGTAATACGTGCACAATGTGGTTTGGTATTAGCTTGGTGAAATAAACAACACCTACTCTGAAAAAGAGGTCTGGATGGAAGCATATGTTCTTTCAAATGATGTGTTGTTCAGCTTCAACAATGTCTTCACATTGTGTGCTCAGTGACACTGCCACCACCCCCCTTTTAAAAAACAATTGTTTAAAAAAATAATACAATTTGGATATTTTTTAAGTTACCATCTGTAACTTAAAAAATACCGTGTGAACCTCCAAACAACCTGCAACTTGTGTCATAATAAATCGTGTAATAACATCATTCACCCTCCCAGTTTTCCTGCTTCTCAACTGTCAAGAGGATAATACATCAGCTCAAATCAACAAAATATGTGTTAACAGACCAACATGAGTTCAGGCTCTCATCCTCTTTCTCTCACTCACTCAACACTCCAAACTTACCAAAGACGTCTTCTGGTAAGCTTGACCAGGTGTGAGCCTCGCCAGACGAGCTTCGTAATTAGCTTTCAGCTTCTGGTTCAAACGTGACGCTTCTTCAATGGGTGTCAGCTCCCTGCAGCGCACAAACACGAAAACAAGCAATAAGTGACTTCGTGACTTAAGGCGCGCGTCACTTTAGATGACGTATTGACTGCAAAACATCTGTTGTTTCACTTGAAAACGCCGTGCTCTAAAAGGAATCCAAAGTAACTGCTAAGTCTCTGTTGTCACTTCTTCTTTGTTCACTTCAGAGGATGTCTATCATTGACTGGAGCAATATTTGCTCTCCTTGATAAAAAAAAAAAAAAAAAAACAGCCTTTACTTTTTGCTCTTGTCCTGCGATGCTACTGCTTGTAGCTTGTGGAAGACTTCAGGAGGGAGGAAAGGTGAGAGCTCCCCACCATCGTCTGGCGACGGCCAGTTGTGACCGGTGTTTCTGGGACTCGTGGATTTATGGTCTATGGCAACAGGAGTACCAGCCGCAGGGACTGTGACAGCAGAGGTGAAACAGAGAGGCAAGAAGTGAGGCTAAAAAAGCACAATGACATGGCTAAGCACTGTGCAGCAGTTCACATTGTGTCAGTAGTTTTGTTTTGTGACCTCTGGCTCCAACTGAGCAGTGACTCATCGGTGTGTTTATGAAAGAGATACTTCTGACTGGAGGAGAATGTACTCACGAGTGTTTGCAGTATTAGAGGTGGGGAGGACTGCAGACTGGTGGGGCTCTGTTGGGCCAGGTGAACCAGAAGTTAAAGCAGAAGCAGGGAGGTCGGGGGGGTCAGTGCTCGTTCCTATAAATGACTTGGCTCGCTCCAGACACTGCTCAGCTAGCGTCAACATCCGCTCCACTTCCACTGCCACCATCTCTTTCTCCACTGAGGCCAGGCAGAAACATAATCATCATGAGATGGGATTAATCTCATGCAGGTCTACTATATACAGGTGATTGCACGACATAAGATCTATCTGATTTGAATTTCATGAATAACAATCAGCTACTGTATTCAGGTTGATTAGTTCAAGTCTGGTTAGAATGATTGTCAATATTGGAACAAGAGCCTGTCTGATAAGCAAGCGTTGATTAGTCCAGGTCACAAATCCATTGACTGCTACATGCTCACATCTCAGCTGGTGTTCTTATGGCTTATAATGATGCAGATGCCACTACTTTTTTATTGAGCAGCCATATAAGAGAAGGTAACATTATAGCTGGTAGAATGACTCTGATGATAAAAAATTTAAAAAAATAAATCAAACACTACATACGTGTCATAGTTAGGTAAGAGCTTTATATGTAGGTCCCATAGATGTTAAACTGAGCAGAGATCTGGTAAGTGTGATGGCCACAGGATATGATTTACCAACAGTCTGTATATAAAAGATGGAATTAGTCACTGTGGTGTCACCCATGGGTTTGTGAAGCCTCAGTGTTCATTGGCCATTTCCATGTTTGCTTTTGATCATAACTGCTACAGCTCTACGGGGCCCCATTAACTCTGGGGCATCTCACAGGTACCCCCTATGAAACTGGAAGTCCAGAGAGGGGGAGTTCTCTGGCGCATTAATGGACTGTATGGGTGCACTGGAACAGACACACATAACTGCTACTTAGTGCTGAAACATATTTGTACTATTTTGAGTCCCAAAGGCTAAATTTCTTTAAATATCTCTCACTTTAAGAATCAGTTCTGGAGTTAAATGTCATGCTCCGAATGACTTGCTGTTTTCACATGTTGTGTGTCCTGTGATTATACTACTATACAAAGTCACTTATCATATGCTTCTCTTCTATATTTGAGCTATTTCTAAGAGTACTGAAGCCCAAAATTGGTTGAATACTTTAATATTAACAAATAGTAGTGATTTCTGTACTAGGCTGTGAACATGGGCATTTTAACATAGGAGTCTATGGGGACTGACTCACTTTTTGAGGCAGCCTCAAGTGGCTGATCAAGGAGCTGCAGGTTTTGCTTTGTCTGTGTTGGCTTCATTTTTCAAAGCCAAAGGTTGCTGCTTGTAAAGTATGTAAAACTGAGCACACATGCTACTAAAGAAATAGAGGAAACAATCAGAAGGGTAGTTCTGCTTGTAAACTGATTCATTTTGATTCTTCAATGTCTGCTCTTCCCATCGTAAAGCGGAACTCACCAAGCATTAGACTATTCACACATTAGTAGGTAAACTGAGCAGGGACTAGGCTTTATAACATTATGTACCTTCATCATCAGTCATACACTTTACATGGCAAGACTCAGCTCTTACTTTGTGAAACAGCTTCCTCCAAAAGTGCATGTGATATGTAGTTGATGGTCCGGAGGTATTCACAGTAAGCTTCCTGCAGAGAGACCACAAACAGGTCATGTCCTATTGATATCATCAAGATAAACAGCACACAGTGTACTGATACCCACACACACACTGGCATGCGTCACATTAATAAGTTAGCTGTAGTTTTTAAGTACCTCAAAGTTACAACTCTGTTTTCAGCACCCGTCTTTCTTTTGAGGATACTTAAAGTAGGTTCAGACCAAAGAAAAATGGAATTTTTTTTTAAAACAACCTCTGGGATTAATCCATTAGACTTTAACGTAGTACAAGAGACGTCCTGGTGCTAAATTCAGATCTACTGTTTTGTGCACTAGGACAGTATATAAAAAAATGGAAATGGACAGGTGAGAGCACCTACAAACTAGGCCATGCTAAAGCTAAAGCTTGACCCAATTTGGGCCAAGTTTTAGCTGTGGGACAGATGGTCTCACATTTGACTCTGGAACACTTTGGTATACAGAGGAGTTCATCAGTTGGGTGTTTGTGCTGTGTTTGGTTTTCTCCAAACGTGTTGCTGTGAATTATGGCCAAACATCTCCACTTTGGTCTCATATGTCCAAAGGACATTGTTCCAGAAGTCTTGTGGTTTGTTCAGATTCAACTTTGTAAACCTAAGTCATGCTGCCATGTTCTTTTTAGAGAGGAGAGGCTTTCTCCTGGCAACCCTTCCCAACAAGCCATACTTGTTCAGTCTTTTTCTATTTTTACTGTCATGAACTTTAACATTTAACATGCTAACTGAGGCCTGTAGAGTCTGAGATGTAGCTCTGGGTTTTTTACAGTTTCTCTGAGCATTGCACGGTCTGACCTTGGGGTGAATCTGCTGGGACGTCCACTCCTGGGAAGACTGTGGCATTGTGTTAACATATACCTGAATGCTCCAGACCAGCAAACTGCCAAGACTTCTGCTTTTATAGAGGTGCTCCCACTTGCTGATGATCGGTTAATCAAGTATGTAAGCAGTCAGGGTTTTTCATATGACTGCAGGTAAGAAGGCAGGTACCGGACAAGCATGCACCTGAGAGGGCCTAAGGTCGCACCCAAGCTGCTCACGAAAACATAGCTGTCTAGAACCGGCCCTGCTTACAAAAATCTGATGCCTAATAAAATCAAAGAACTGTTATTTAAAATGGCACATAAATGCTACCCATTAAATTCTGTTACTTGTAAAATTATAAAAGACAAAGGCACTTTTTGTGACAACATTACACAAACTCCAGAGCATTTATTTATTTGACTGGAACATGTGAAATTGTTTTGGAGTGATTTCCAATGAGCTTTTCTGTTTTTAAACGTATTTCATTAATTTGTTCTTATTTTAGCCAAAATTGACATAAAACAAATTGCAGTTCTAAAAAGATGACACTTCATTCTGTATTTAAACACTTATTTATGAGTTTTTAAAAAACTAAGATTACTGAAAGTAAGCAAAACATTGACATTTATACCCAGTTAAGAAAACTTGTTGTATAAGTCTATATATGTTTTTTTGCCTTAATCTTTCATATTTACTTTGTCTGCCACAGAATATTCTGTACATTCATAATTATTAATTATTTCAAACTCTATTTTATATTATTTAAATAAAGCATTGCAGAGTATTTCAGTATTTATTGTGAAAGCACTGTAAATAAATGTGTATATATATATATATATATATATATATATATATATATAGGGATATGCAGTGGGACAAAAATGAATTGGGGGGGAACACAATCAAAATGAATGTGTAATTCTCTGCATTAAGTTTTTGTTTCATAGCATTTTATAGCTTTAAGTACTGTCCTGAATAAAACGAGTAAACATTAAGGCTGGGTTTTTTTCCAGGTGGTTTTATGACTGAATATTCCTTATTATTATGCACAGAAAACATTGAGGTTAAACTGCCGTAAAAAAAAAAAGAAAAGAAAAGAAACTTGATACTATAAAGAAAAAGGCATCTTTATCGGGCAAAACGCTAAGTTATGGGGAAAAAAGAGAAAAGTCTTAATGTGAGTGTCAGAATAGGAATTAATAAACGTAGCACATTGATTTAATGTCAGTGAAAATGTATGAAATAAATATTACGAGGTTCCTGAAATGACAGGCTAACCACTGGCAGCCTCCGCCCCCTCCGTCTGTTTACATCCCTACCCGCTGCTCCTTGTCGGGTTCAAACTGCCCTTTATTAACGCTGTCAGGCTCCGTAGCTCACTGACCTTGTGTCTGTTCCCTCCGTCCAGCTGTATTGCCACTTTGGCCATTTTCATGGCATTTTGAAGTGGTTTGTCACCACTGTCAACTTTAGCCATGGTTAACGCTGATCTCATTCGTCGTTTTCTTTGCTTCCGCTTCTTCTTCTTGCTCTTCGTGTTTATTGGGCCGCTTGTAAAGGTGGGCTACACACCGCCCCCTACTGCATCGGACTGTTTAGGCTCAGTTACAGTTCTGTTTCAGTGGGAAGCCAGGTCCATTCTGATACCATCAAACTGTTTTTTGATCACGCCAGAAAATAGTTCCTGCTGTTCAAGGGTGTGCACTGGGGGCTGCGCATTAAGTGAGGGTCTGTGGTTTCCCTGAGGAAGTTTTGTGACTCAGACACATCATTTCCTGTAATCTGGTGCATTAATATATGATTTAAAAAAAAAAGCCTGGAATAAAAAAGTCTTGGGGATTCTGTGCTACTTTTAAATGATGGTGATAAATGATTTAAAATAAACACCAGCCAATAGACCAAAACAGTTTTCTTGTACAAGGGTGTAAATATTTTAATTTCGTAGCTGAATTTGAGCCTGTAGGGTTTTTGAAACCAGTCTCAAGTGGCCACTCCAGGTACTGCAGTTTTTGGCACTTTGAAGTTGCTTTTTTCCCCCCCAGAATTAGTCACTTTTCCCCCCAGGTTTGCTTGATGAAGACCCAATGCTGTAACGGTTCACTTCATTTGTTTTTCTGTGTTGCCTTTCAGTTAGAAAAAAATGTTAAATTGAAGTAGCTGGTAGTTTGACAGCACTCATTGGATTCACCAATACTCAGAACAATGGGAAAGTCCAATGAACTCAGTGTAGCTCTAAGAAGGAGAACTGTAGATTTACACAAGTTGGGAAGTTCTCTTGGAGCCATTTTTAAACAACTCCAGATTCCAAGATCATCAGTTCAAACAATTGTACATAAGTACAAGTTATTTGGATGTGTCACCACTTTGCCAAGGTCTGGACCCAAGACCCAAACTGTTACCCTTAGGATGTTCAGGAACAACCCAGGAATGATCAAGAAAGAAGCCTGCCATGAACTGGAAACTGCTGGAACACTGTCCACAGTGAAGCCAGTTTTACATCGCCATGGACTGAGAGGGTGCCGACCAAGAAAGAAGCCCCTGCTCCAAAATCAACACCTTCAAGCTTGACTGAAATTTGCAGCTGCCCACATGGACAAGCCAAATGCCTTCTGGAGAAAGGTTTTATGGTCAGACAAGACAAAGATTGAGCAATTTGACCACAATGACAAGATCTACGTTTGGAGGAATAAAGGTGAGGCTTTTAAACCTAAGAACACTGTACCAACTGTCAAGCATGGTGGTGGTAGCATCATGCTCTGGGGCTGTTTTGCTCCCAGTGGTACTGGTACAGTGCAGAAAGTGGATGGAGTAATGAAGAAGGACTACATCCAAATTCTTCAACTTCATCTCAAATCAACAGCTAGATGGTAGAAAATTGGACACAACTATGTGTTCCAACAGGACAATGATCCCAAACACACATCAAAACTGGTTTTAGAATGGATAAAGCAGGATAACATTAGGCTTCTGGAATGGTCTTCCCAAAGCCCTGACCTCAACCCTATTGAAGATTTGTGGACTATGCTTAAAAGCCAGGTCGGTGCCAGGAAACCAACCAATTTAAATGAACTCTACCAATTCTGTCAAGAAGAGTGGTCAAATATCCAGCCAGAACTATGCCAGAAGCTTGTTGATGGCTACCAAATGCGTCTGGTCGAGGTGCAACTTGCTAAGGGACATTTAACCAAATATGGTGTGTATGTATATACACTATATCGCCAAAAGTATTCACTCACCCATCCAAATCATTGAATTCAGGTGTTCCAATCACTTCCATGGCCACAGGTGTATAAAATCAAGCACCTAGGCATGAAGACTGCTTCTACAAACATTTTGTGAAAGAATGGGTCGCTCTCAGGAGCTCAGTGAATTCCAGCGTGGTACCGTGATAGGATGCCACCTGTGCAATAAGTCCAGTCGTTAAAATTCCTCGCTACTAAATATTCCACAGTCAACTATTAGTGGTATTATAACAAAGCAGAAGCGATGGGGAACGACAGCAACTCAGCCACAAAGTGGTAGGCCACGTATAATCACAGAGAGGGGTCAGCGGATGCTGAGGCGCATAGTGCACAGAGGTCACCAACTTTCTGCAGAGTCAATAGCTACAGACCTCCAAACTTCATGTGGCCTTCAGATTAGTTCAAGAACAGTGCGTAGAGAGCTTCATGGAATGGGTTTCCATGGCCGAACAGCTGCATCCAAGCCTTACATCAC
>VUQI01062294.1:0-17815 GCA_015106735.1 Paratilapia polleni
CAGTTAGGTGATTGGCTCTCTGATGCCACTTTCACCCCTTACAGAACGTTTTGGTCCACCCCACACGCAGACTCACTTTTACACATCATTTATTCCATCAAGGTGACTGCTAATGCTCACTGTGAATCACGTCTTTCCCCAAGAACCAAAATCAGGGTGTCAAAAAAAGAAAAGACAGAAAAGAGTGGGAGCAAACTGACTAAGAAACTTCTGTCCAAAAAAAGGTGAGCAGAGCACAGCTAACAGCAGCTGTTACACACAGTGAGCCAGTGTCAGACCTGTATCTGTCAGAATGAGCCAGCACAGCTTCACAGCATCAAACTCACGACCCTTAATGTCAGAAAGAGCCAGAGAGAGTGAACAGCAGCAGCAGCTCCCTCTGCAGATGATGGGACACAAGCTGAGCTCAGAGTGGCAGCTAAAACTTCTTCCAATCAATCACTGGTATCAATAACAGTTTCAATTAAAAACACTGACATCAGGCAGCATTAAAGCTTTACTGTATGTTGGAGCAGCTGTGAGGTGAGACGGGCATTTCAGGCTGATGAAACAGCGCTTTAAAATACCACAAAGACACTGCTGCTTCATCCAAACATGAAAAATAAATCAAAATAAAGCCTGTAGGTAGTCCTTTATATGGTCAGGGATGTGTTTATTTAGCTTTTGCTAGTGAGGGTGATGGAAGGATGAATAGATGATGGAGCGTGTTAGAAAACTAAGACTGCATTTTTAAGCATCATGAGAATCATAAATTCATAAACCTGAAGAAAATCGTGAACTCTTAACTCTGATGCTCCAAGCAAAACTCATTTAACCATAAAATCATTGTAGATCTAAGAACATCAAAAGATGCGAGAGTTTCGATCAAGGAAGGAAGGGGGCCCCCAGAGCTGTGTTCATGTATAGGCCCCCAGAGTGGCGTGCTACGGCCCTGTCCCTCACACAAACACGGATCAGTCGTCAATAAGCTGAAAGCGGCTGAGCAGGTTCGGGAGGAGAGCTGGGTGAATGTTTGCAGACCTGTTCACAGGTGAGCCACAGAGGAGACACCAGCCAGGTATAGGTGAGATCTGCCTGGTGGGCGGAGTCATTCATGACCTGAAACATGAGTTCAGATGCGGCAGCTGTGTATCTCACAGGAAACTGCTTACATTACCCACAATGCACCTGGACCTCTGACAGCTGGCAGTTTAATGAGGCCACCTCCCTCTGACACCTTGAGATTTCACCTGTTTGTACCAAAAAAAAAACCCAAAACAAACACAGATTCGCGGGTCACATGACCTCCAGGTGTTTGAATGGAGCAGCTTCCTGTTTCCACATTAAAAGAAAACTTCAAGCATTCATCAGTGATCAGATTTCACTGATCGATCGACGAGCTGCTGCAAGATGCAGGCTGCGCTGTTTCTGAGACAATAATCTGAGATTATAACCTGAGAACAAAGAACAAAGTACCCGATTTACTGCAGTAATGGTACTCTGAGTGTGTGAGTACAACGGGACAAAGTACCAAGTTAAATGTGACGTCATCTGTTATCACTGCAGCTCAGCTTCAGTATTGGTTCATTTCTGATTGATGGCATTTTTTTGAATTACCATGGTGACAGGAACCACTCCACAATAAAACGAGAAATCAAAGTTACTGAAACGATCACATGAAAACACTTCCGCTCTAATCAGCTGTTTCCTGTCGACTGATCGATCGATTGATCGATTGATTAGTTGGTTGGTTGATCGGACTCTGCCTGTGTTTTCTGTGTAAGGTGTGAAACGGTCAGTTCTCAGAGAAACCTCCATAAAGCTAAAATCCTCCAACCGTGTAATGGAGTAAATTTACTCAGTTACTTTCCTGCAGATATGATCGCCCGTTGCTGCGCTTTTATTGTGAAGGTGCGCGGTCCTTTCGCAGTAAAAGCGTCAGAGCCGTGACGCGGGGCTCACCTTGAGTTTCTGCACCGTGCTGCTGTCCTCCTCGCGGCCCCACACCGTCACCCCTCCCTTGTTGTAGCGGCTCGTCCAGCCCTCCGTGCTCAGGCACTGCTCTCTGAACGAACAGAAGTCCGAGTCGTCCGGGATCTGCACCGGCATCTCCGATCAGCTGCCGACCAACCTTTGCACGAGACTGCGCCTGCGCGCCGCCCTCACACCGGGCCACAGGTAGCTACCGGTCCCGGGGGTGATGTGAGCAGCAGCGGCTGATGCTGCAGCTTTTATCTGCCCCCACCGCACAGACGGGACGGAGAGGAGGAGCTCTCACTCTGCTGCTGTCTTCAGGAACCGGAGCAAACTAGCAGCACCCGATCTGCTCCAAAACTACAGTACCCACAAGGCTCAGCCAGGGAGGGGGCCTACTGAACAGGTGTACCTGCTGAACAGGGGTACCAGGAGTCAGGGGAGTCCTAGTTCTTGGTGGAAAATACATCAAGGAACTGCACGCGGACACAAACTGTCTACGAAGAAGAAAGAAAGAAAGAAGAAGAAGAGGGCTGCTGAAGAGGGACGAAGTGCAGAATAATCGTGGACTCTAAACGTCCACAGAAACCACGAGAGCTGTTCGCTGTGTTTAAAGAGGACGTAACGCTGCCGTGGTTACTCTCAGAGTTACACTGAACTGTTTTACTGCTCACATGTGTGCTGTGTGAAAGGTGTTTGTCTGAGCACTCGTTCCTGTTCAAATCTCTGCTGCCCTCTTGGTCAGGTCTGGATGGGATTTTTAATCTCACCGAGACTTTCACCTGATAAATAAAGGCTGACTAAAAGGAGACACAAAACATCCTGAAAAAGACAAAAGATGACGTATAAAGAGACACAACAACACAAACTGGCTAAAAACCAACAAAAAGAGTTGCAAACGACTTAAAGGAGACACAAAATAATCACAAGAAGTCCTCAAAAAGACACAAAGCAGCTAAAAAGCTGGACGCTGATGGACAACCTGAAAAAGACTCACCTGATGAGTGGTCCTTTTGTCTTTACCTCTCTTGCAGGGTGGGGTCTCTGGGGTCTTCCAGGTCTCCATGGTTACCGAAATAATCTCAACCTGCTGCAAAGCACGGAAGTGAAGAAAACAAACTGTGATTGGCTGTTTGTTTCTCGTCTTCATCACGCTGATGAAGAGCCTGGAGGTTTGTGAGTTCCTTGTGAGAGTAGAGTGAGTCATCGGTGCACACAGACCATCTCTGGACGGGCTCTGCAGGCTGCTTCCTTCAGGTGCTCCTGGAAATGTAAGCACCCCCGGGTGCTGCAGTGGAATGACCCATTTGTTCTGTGTGAGCTGTTTTGAGGCCATCAGAATTAAAGTTATGGATTCCTCCTCATTCATTTAGATCAAAATAATCAGTGTTTACACTTGCCACCTGTTACAGGTAGAACGCACAGTGATACGGTGTAGTTTGGGAGAAAGAAAATAGTTTATACCTAAAACTGCTCACTTCACGGTTTGTGGCTGTTTGTCAGTAACAGGCTCATGATTTTCTGAAAGAGGCATGGCTGTTGAGTTTTTCTAATTTATTTCTTGTAATTCAGTCCCATCACGTCAATGCGAAGGCGGACGTCTCTGCAGCTGAGTCTCTAAAAATATCCAGGTGGAAAAACAGAAGGCTAAATATGGCTGAACTGTCCCTTTAAGTTCTGACTGTTTGATTTCCGACAGCTCCTGAAGGCATCAGTAACTGATACCTGTTGTCCAGGTACAGCAGTGGGCGGAGTGAAACAGATCAGGTATCACGGCTGTTAGTTTCCATCATGTAACTCAGTCTGTGATGAAGGTCACAGAGGAGGAGGAGGAGGAGGAGCAGGAGCATGAGGAGGAGGAGATGCTTCCAGAAGCGTTTGATTGGCTGTAGAAACGGAAATAAAGCGTGATGAAGGCCTGGGCAGAGTTTCACGCTCATGGAGTTGCTGACAGCATGAAACGCTTCACGTGCTGCTTGAGCTGATCTGTCACAGCGTGAAAGAAGTCGTAAAAAGGTTTTTTGTGATGGTAGAGAAACTTTAACCTGGATAAACACAAAGAAAGGAGGGTACCGATGAGTGCGCCCCCTGCTGTCAGTGCAGTATTAGCTGAGCTGTCAGAGTGCTGCAGGACTCCGTTAGACACGCAGCACCACTCAGTCTGTTTCAGAAAGAAATGAAACATGCAGACTGTCCCTCGTGGACCAGAGCAGCAGTTTGTCTCTCTGCAGGCTTTAAATACACTGACTTTGTTTTTCCCCCTTTTCAGTCCTGTTCAGTCCTTCCAGCTGCTGATCCTGATCTTTCTTCTGCTGAGAGGTATATGTTAAATCATGTGTGTGTTCAGAGCAGCTGCTCTCTTTTAGAGCTGCACTTCTGAAACTGTGGGTTGAACTGGAGTTGATTTGTGCTCAGAGGAGAGCTGTGAAGCTGTTTGTGGTGTTTTGCTGCACTCTGCTGACTCTTCCTGTGCTGCTCAGTGCGGGTCTAATGATTCTGAGTGTGTGTTTTGTTCTCATTTGTGTGTTTTTATGGTAGACCAAACTGAGCCAGGAAGACGAGAAAAGATTTAAAGAGTTACGGTAATCGAAATACTTTCTGTGTCTTCAGAACAGGTTTATTTAACAGAGCTCTGATCTTTTTCTTGGTTCCACTTCAGCGACTTCTTGTTCTGTCTTAAGCTCCCAGCTTGGCTCTCTTTTTTGGATGTTGTAACAAAGGAATCTAAAACTTCATCTTCAAAGATTTGTCTTAATATCGTTCATTGTTTCTGTGATGTGACCACGCTGAAACTGTGTGTGTGTGTGTGTGATGTTTTTCTCGATGAATGTATTTGAAGATCATGCTGCAGCGATTTGAAGTGAACGCTCTCTGTTACTGAGGTGTAAGATGTTTAGACATTCGTGTATTGGTTTACATGTTTCGAAGACAGGATAAAATGTGGTGCCGCCACGACATATCGCCACCTGTTGCTTTGGCATGCTCCTCACAGCACTTCAGATCATTTATTTGCGTTTTATTGTGGACGGAGATATTTTTCAAAACAAACTCAGAAAATTCCCTGTTTTAAAAACTGCTGTATACATGTGGACGTGGCCTTTAACATCGTGTACGTCCCATCATGCTGCCGGGACGGCTCCAACAGGCCTTTACCTGGACTCCAGGTGTTTCCTCTAAAGGGATTAAAGTTGGGGTGAGGCAGGGGTTTCTGGTTCTTGTGTTCCCAGAGGAGTGTGTTTGGTCTCTGTCACAGGGTTAGGGTTAGCTGAAGGCTCCCAGCAGAACTCTGGATGATAAAGATCACCTGTTCACCTGTCCCTGGTTTTAATGTTGTGGCTCCTCAGTGAGCATCACTTTAGGTTTGACTTAATAAGTTCCTGTTATCTGCACATTACAGCTCTGTTCCCCTCTATATTAGAAACTGATGATACTAAGTGTCATATTAAAGTTTTTTCAGTCAGCTTTGACTTCCACTGTGTGTCATCATGAGAGGAAGAGGAAGAGGAAGGGTGGATGTGACATTCAGTGGTTATTTCTGCAACCTGGGAAAAGAAGAAGAGTAAGATGAGAGCAGAGAGAAAATGACACAAGTGTTTGAGTCAGACAACCATTTGTTGTGTCTCCAGTTTGAGCCAAAAACAGATTTAATGTTTGAAACATTTTTACATAATAAACTGTTGTTTTTTTTTAATCTTCTAATTTAAAAACATGGACCTTCTGCAGGTTCTGGAGGTTTTACACTCAAACCTTCTGCAGGATTCAGTGGTCCTGTGTGTCAGGTATCAGACCCCTGTCACTTTAATCTATGTGGTTGGTCACCACCCAGTGGTTCTTCTGATTTTCTACAGCCCGCTTCACTCCACCTTCAGCTCGTTCAAAGACACAAACAGGTATTTGTTAAATATTCACCTTGTTAGTTTTATTTTCCAGTTAAGAGTCAGATTCACCTCTGAGGCTGAATGAAGGTGTGTGTTTGGACTGAGGGAGAAAACGTGAGAGAAAGGTACAAACTCCTTCTATGAGGCCACATTGAGCCTGTTTGGTCCCATCATTAAAGTCTTAAACATGTCACCCACCTAATGCTGACTGATAAACTATACCATATTTTCCCAGAAATCCAATCAAATTTCCGTCTCACAAGCTGTCTAAATCTATTTTCAGTCTGTTTTGAAGAGATTTTTCCAGCTTTACTTCATGGAGATGTTTTTAAAAGTGGATCTGAGCTCTCCATCACCTGCGCTCTCAGATCAGCTCCATCTCATCTCTTATCCACCAGCTTCCACGCGCTTTGTGGGTCTTCTGTCCGAGTCCACGGTCCCTGCTGCTGTTTTGGGGACAAAGGTCTGACCCCCCCTGACCCCCCATCACACAGCACGGATCTTTATTTGGATTTAGACACTTTCTCAGCATTTTCATGAATGTACTTCATTACAGAGCCAGCGGGGTCTCGGTTAGTGGGATAAAATCATGTTCAGTTCCTCATAAAGCGGGACACCAGATCACCTTAAAGACAGGCTGATTATTTAAAGCTGCTTTTATTCTGAAATACGCGAATGCTTTTATTTTGTAGAGCATAGGGCGGATGTGGTGTGCGTTACTGTTAAGGTGAGTTCACGCGCTGCTGAATAACAACAGGTGAGAGACGCGTCGAGCTCAGAGGAAAGTCTGCGAGCTCCGAAGGCGGGAAGAGGTGCGCGTGAAAACGGACAGGTAAAAACGGGTCACCTGCTTTCTGAGGGGAAAACGGCAGACAGGCAGACAGAGAGGCAGACAGAGAGGCAGACAGAGAGACAGATGGGGCAGCGCAGGGCTCATCGTCATCCTCATCCTCTGCTGCTGTCTGTGGGTCGGAGGAGCGACGCCGTGAAATCCGGAGTGGGTGATTCGGTAATGACCGAGCAGAAATCCGCAGAAGTCCGATAAATCCTGGGCCGCTCCCAGGATTTATCCTACTCCGGGGGGTCCACCGGAAATCAGATCAGTGGAGCGTAGAAAACTCTTTGAGGGCCTGGTCCTCACACATGGATCAGACAAACAGCCTGCGCTCAGAGTTCAAACCTGAAAGTTTCACAGAGAGCTGAAAGAAGAAGTCAGACTGAATCCGCTGGATCCACCTGAAGAAACACGACTTTCATCATCCAAACGTCCAAGAGTCATATCCGTGCTGTGCCAGCATGAGGATCACGGACGAATGAACGCGTTTGTCACTTTAAAGCTGCAGCTTCTGTGGTAACCCAGCATCAGATATCAGCAGATTTCTGTTTAAGTTCTGGAGAAGAAGAAGGAACCCAAACTTTAAAAGACAGCAGCAGAACCGGGAAATAAAACGCGACGATCCAGGACCAAACATGTGGCTCTGGTTCAGGTTCAGAGCTCCATGTTTTGGTTTGTATTGTCAGAAATATTGTTAGATTCCTGAGTGTGTGTGTGTGTGTGTGTGTGTGATCTGTGAGCAGCTGATCCTCAGCTGAGCTTTAATCAGATGTCCCATCTGGTTTACAGAGAGAAAAGTGAAACATGTCAGAGCTGTTTGGTGTGTTTCAGGTCTCTGATGAGTCCCACGGTACTGTGATCCTCGTCCTCCTCGTCCCCCTGCTGTGTCTGGTGTCTGGAGTGGAGCTACAATAATCTGTGTAAAGGTAGTTTGTGTTTATCCTTCACATCATCACTGTGGGGCCGTCGTGTCACTGTAAGCCAGTCATTTGGAGTTTGTTCCATGTTTTAAAACTTCTTCACTTCTTAAAAACAT
This sequence comes from Paratilapia polleni, assembly GCA_015106735.1. Taxonomy (NCBI): domain Eukaryota; kingdom Metazoa; phylum Chordata; class Actinopteri; order Cichliformes; family Cichlidae; genus Paratilapia; species Paratilapia polleni. The sequence continues at coordinate 7,703 of VUQI01062294.1, forward strand.
GCTGCTAACTGAGTGACATCACAGTAACACACCTGTGTGGTTCAGCAGGTATCCTTCACCGTGTCATTATCACAGCACAACGCATTTCTGAATCATTCAGTCACTCCGCTTTAACTTTGTCATACCTGAGCTCTGCTGAATGGAACGCCGGAGTCACTGATCGGACAGTTTTCTCTCATCAGTGATGTCAGTCACTTCCAGGCACTGGAAGATCTGCCGATAGAAACGACTGCATGTCTGCATTGTTCTGCATTGTTCTGTGTTCCTTTGAGCAAGCCACTGAAGTCGAGCTGAGAAATCTTCATGTGAAAGAACAGGAACTGGTCCAAACCTCCAAATGCATGAAACGTATTTCTATATTTACGCTTCTTTCTTCTTCTTCTAGATTCTTATACTTCATTCTGCTCTTCCTGCTCTTTGTTGCTGGAATGACCTCACACACACACACACACACACTGTCAGTGATGCTGTGTGTGTGTGTGTGTGTGTGTGTGTACTTGTTTAGAGATCTTTGTGAGGACAAAAATTTGCATGAAACTACAGTTGTGAGGACCAAACGCTGGTCCTCACAAATTTGAAGGCATGTTTGAGCATTTTTGAGGCTCAAAATGTGGTTTTAGGCTTAGGGTTACAGTTAGGTTATGGTTAAGTTTAGGGTTAGGCATTCATTTCTGATGGTTAGGGTTAGGGTACAGGGTTAGGGAAAGCATTATGTCAATGGAGTTCCCCACTAAGATGTCAAAACGAGTGTGTGTGGGGCAGGTGTAACGTCAGCATCAGCAGCTGTGTGTTCACACACGATGTGTTTGGGCTCTTTACCGACTGAAGGTCAGTCCGCCGTCAGAGTTACTTAGCAGAAAACACCTCCGGGTTAAACACGAAGCCCAGAGGAACGCGGCTGGAAGTCCTCGTGTCAGATGAGCTGAAGCGTCCAACCCCAAAAAACTGAGGCAGAAGAGAGAGATAAAGGGACTAACGTGCAACATCTACCCCTTAACCTCAGTTCATTCAGGGTGTTTTCCATTTTTAAAAGTGTTTTGGCAAACTGGTGTTGATATATGTGCAGTGAGCTGAAGGGAAAGCATCTGAGCTTCAGGATGTGCACAGCTTTGAATGCTTTCCAGGAATGAAGCGTCGTTGGAAAAGGAGGTTTGTGCTTTAAGCAGCCTGTTTGCTCTCCCTGCTGCTGCTGCTGGTGTGGAGTCCTCCCTAAATGCCTCAAACGTTATGTCATTTCTTTATGAACCTTTCTTCACCTGCGGCACACCTTGAGCTGTCAGCTGATCAGCTGGCCCTGCTGCATTCCTGCCTCACATACCGATGATGTGATGAACCCGATTAGGTGCTCCCTCCCTGCATGCTCATCCAAACACCCTGCTGTGAATACGTAAGTGAGTCAGGCTGCGACCACGCTAACGTCTTGCTCTGTTTATTGTCAGGGCTCAGTAACTCTCACCGAGACGCCACGTTTGTGTCTTTGGTCAAAGGAAACTGAAGCTGGAGCTGATAAAACATTTACTGAAATAAAAACAAAAAAACTACCAAAGTTCCAGAAGAGCTAAAAATAATCAGTCAGCTCGTCCCGCCCGACGACCTTTGGTCCAGATGCAATATCGACTCTGATTTTCCTAAATTTTTTCTATTCTGGGATCTGGATGATGTCTGTGAGAGCGGATAATCCTTTATGAGGTCATCTCAGAAACCCCACCCACCTGCTGATTAAACCTTCTTTTTTAAGCCAATCAGAAGTCTTCAGTTCAGGACTCCACTTGGTATCAGTCGGTGTTTTTCCCCTGGTCACCCCCACCCGACCTGCAGTATCTCCACTGCCCCTCACTGGGGCCCTCACCACAGTTTGAGAACCACTGGCTTAAAGGGGGAGGAGCTAAAGCAGCTTGTTTCAGACAGGATGATCTGAGGAGCTGCACAGAGGTCCAGTATCAGGTAAAGAAGGATTATTCTGAGCTGTGAATCATGCAAAGCCACAGTAGGAGAGTCCAAGAATAAAAATGCGGAGTGTGACGGCATGCTGGCATCTGGGAGTTTTTAAAGCATTAACCTTCATGTTCTTTCATTGTGAGCCCTCACATGACTCATAACCCGCTGTAAATAAACCCCATCAGCTGGATCCTTTCAGGGGAAATGCTGGGGGAACTGGTCCTTTAACACTGGGTGAAGTTTTTTGGTTTGCTGTGCTCAGTGGGCGTGCACATCCTTTAAGTGTTTGAGATCAAACTGAGACACACACAGTGGAAATGTGCCGTCTCACGCTGAAGGTGGAAATCTTTGTTCAGCAGAGAGTCTGCAGAGGATGGGTCGTCCCACAGAGAGAGGAAAACTTCAGTCACTTCTGTCTTCATTGGTCCATCCACGTGTCGTCTGATTGGAGCTTCAGTCCGCTGTGAAGACCTGTCAGCCAATCAGCTTCTGTCTGGGTGAGTGCCACTGCCTCTTCCCACCAGCTGCTGCAGTCACTCAGCTTATTCAGCAGCAGAGTGTGTGTGTGTGTGTGTGTGGCCACCCTCCCCCCCTCCCCTTTTTTCCTCCCACCCTCTTTTCCACTCCCATCCCCCTTCCTCACACACGCCTGCACTGTGTGGACACGCACACTCACACACTCCTGCCCCATGCGTCCCAGCAGCAGGCTGTGTGTGTGTGAGTCACAGGAGAAAGTTACAGAGTGTGTTTGTTTTCCATGCAGCTTCAGTGGGGCTCCGAGCGGCGAGACAGAGCAGCTGAACCAGGATCAGTGATCGTGGACGTTTGTCAGTCACAGCGTCCCACTCGGGGTGAAGGTGAGTGTGCGCAGTTTGTGACACCTCGTTTGGGATGTGTTTGCTGCAGCGTGGGACTCGATTTGTCTGTTTTGCTGCGTCTCTGATTTCCATAATAAGAGATGCACTGATCTGATGCAGCCACTGTGCAGCTTTCAAACCCAAACAAGGTCATTAAAAGCCCCATTTCTGTAGTTTCTACAAGCTGATTTCATATTGAAGAATGAATAAGTTAAAAATCTAAATCTCATTTTGTGATCAGCTGGCATTTGAGGCAGTTTTTGGTACATGTTTTCTCAGTTCATGCTGATTTCTGGCTTTACTGAAGAGGTCTTTAGATTTAGGGTCCAGCTCAGGTTGTAAATCTCAGTGAACCCCAGCTCTGGGTCACCATGTCCCCCCCCCCCCAAAACCTTTAGTGGAGCGGAGGGTTAAGTTAGGATCACATCAGTGAGAACAGTCACAAAAAGCACACGGATGTGCAGTCAGTGGACACGTCCTGTGTGATAATGTGAAACTACTGAACTGCTTTACTTTGAAATGTAAGAGACCAGAAAGTGTTCAGTATCTGCAAACAAGGAAAAGTCCCAACAGCGAAGAGGAGTGTGTGTTCAGAGCTGTCCATTTATCATCTCATTCAAATTCAAACTCTGAAGGATCTGGAGATGCAGCAGAAGAAAAATGTGAATCCTGTTGGCTCTGTGATCAGATTAAATTATTATTTTCTGCAGTGTTAAACATCTCTAAAGTCAACTTATCTTAGAGAATTTCTTCTCGTGATGTTTCAGTTGATTCATAAAGTTGCTCTCAGTTTAGAAACATCAGGAGCTCCAGATGAATTCAAACTGACCTCATTCATGAAGCTCTGAAGCTGAAGGTAAGATTTTAGAAAACCGTCCAGAGAACAGGAAACGGGGAATGTAGCGCTCATGTTCCTAATTCTACCTTAGAGGTTAAACTCAGGTATCAAACCGTGGACTCTGATGCTTTCTGAGGTTAGCTGCTGTCATGAGTAAGTCCTCATACTAATTTAATTCCACAGTCAGAAATAAAACTGCTGTCTGAGTCGGTCTTTTCAGGCCACACGAGGCTGACCGTGTAAAGGCTAATTGTCCCAGCTGAGGCAGCTTTGCAGCCCCGCAGTGGGCCGACACGGGGGGTGGGGGTCCAGCTCAGAGGATCCATGACAACACATCCCCCCTCTTTGCATGTTTGTGTGGAGGAAGCAACAGGAAGCTGCAACCTGTTGCTGTAAGTTTATCAGCTTGGAAAAACCTTCCTCTTTTTCTTATTTTCTTCACCTTTGTAGTGTATGTAACAATTATGAGTGTGTGGAAGTTTTATATTAGTTTCAGATGCTTTATGGTGCTAAATGTCACATGTAGCATCGTCGTGTAACTTTGGACATGCAGTTTGGACAGAAGAAGACTTGCAGTAACATGTGCAGCCATTGTGGCCTGCTCTGTGCTTTTCATACGTGCAGCACAGAGCAGGATGATGATGATGATGCTGTGTGCAGGTAGAGTGCTGATTGGTTGAAAAGTTAAAGTGGAGTTCACGATGACTAAAGAAGCAGCATGAGAGGCTGAGATGATGAGTGCCTCTCACTCGTTACTCAGTCAGTCATCAGGAAACATCTGAAGTGTGACGGCTCTTCTTAAAGTTGGTGTGCTTTGGAGTGACTGAGCTGAGCTCTCCAAGCTTTATACACATACAAAGACCCATTCGAATTCAGACATGAAAACAGAGTCTAAATGGAGTGTTTCTTTTACAGTGATCTCCATCATGGAGGTGCCCAGGAGGCCTCAGCCCTCCTTCACACTGGCTCTCTCTAAACCAGCTTCATCTGCTGCGTCTCCTCTGGGAGCTGCAGAAAAGGTCGCCAAGAAACACCCAATGAAAGAAAAGCTGCTGGAGACAAGGGATGGAACCACAAAAGATCAAGCTGGAGAAGAGAAGTTCAGCTCAGAGGAAGACACGTTTGAGTCAGGTGTGACTGTACTGGTGGAGGCGCCGGCTGATTCTTCAGAAGCTGAAGATACGAAAACTTCTCAGAGAATCTCAAGACTTTGCTCTCGGGACAGTTTCCCAGAGGAGAGCTTGTTACCAGAGGAGAAGCTGGAAGAGGAGGCCAGAGAGGCCAAAAAGAAGGCTGAAGAGGAGGAAGCAGCAGCTAAGGAGAGGGCAGCCCAGAGGCAGCAGCTGGCCATAGAGGAGCTCGTCCAGTCTGAGAGGAGCTACCTTCGACTGCTGCAGCTCAGCACTGTGACCATCAGGAGCAAACTGCAGCAGCTACAGGTAGGATTCAGTAACACACACAGAACAAAAGGAAGAACAGCACGAACACACACCTGCTGATCAAATCAAGAAGAAGAACGTTTGTTTAAAGGGGGAGGAACTAAAACAGCTTGTTTCAGACACAGGATGAACTGAGGGGCAGCACTGAGGCCCAGTGTGAGATAAAGAAGGATTATTATGAACTGTGAATCAGGCAAAGCTGCTGTAGTAGAGCCCAAGAATAAAAACATGGAGCTGGAAATGAGAAAAACGTGTCACCTTCAGTGTGTCACCTGTCCAAAATCCCAAACATCTGATTTAAAGTGATATAAATCAAGCAGTGAGATTTATTGCTGGTCAGCTGATTTGCTGCTAAATGCATGGAAATAAAAGAGTTTGTTATTTGAATCTTTATGTAAAACACAGAGTTCACAAAGTTCACACATGCCAGCAAGTGTTTAGTCCTCCAGCTAAATGTGAATGGTGTTTGTTAATAACCCAAAGTCAGAACATGTGATCAGTGTGAAATCAAATCATTTTATTACCTTTAAACGTGAACTTTACTTGCTGTAAAGATTACTGTGGCGCTCTTTAAAAATCCTCGTGTACTTCAGCCTGCTGCGTTTGTGTGATTTTAACTAAACGTCACAGTGTTCTTCACTGAGTAAGAGTGGAAAAGCACCAAAGGCTCACTCAGTAAGTTGTCCCTGTGTTTAAAATGTTTCCACAAAAACGGAGGAAGGACATGAACTCTGCTAAGCCTATCATCTGCCTCCACGTTTGCACTGAGCAGTGACGGTCACCACAGAGCGCTGCAGTTCAGTATGTAATGGTGTGTATCTGGGGACGTTGTACAAATACATGGAAGGGTTTGGCCAAAACGTGAAGTACAGTTTGGTACGAAAGAGGCTGAAAGTTAAACTAAAGCTGATGCTAACCTGTGCAGCAGGTAAAAGTGTTCAGAAATGGCTTGTGTTTCATCACTTCATCCTGTCTCTGCAGAGCTGCTGCTCCACTGTACCCTCTCACACACGGTTCATTATGTCTGAGGGATTGCTTATTACTGCTAAATAATGGTTTATTATCAGTGCGCTAATGAAATGAGGCCTCATAAAACATAATGAAATTAGGCTTTATGGGTGGGGAGAGCCGAGCTGTGGAAATGGTGCACACCGAGGGAACAGAGGAGGAGTTGTTGGGATGGATGATATGAATTGTGTTCAATAAGAAATTAATAGACGACATGCAAATAGATGTGAAGGTGGAGGTGAAACATTAAATGATGGACAGAGGAGGAGGAGCAGAGTGAAGGAGGGGAGGCTGGAGAAAAATGGAGTAAATGTGGGTAAATGGTGGCTTTGTGAGAGCGATGAGCTGCTGGATTGTTTTCTCTGGCAGTGTGCACATTGTTCAGCCTCCCAGCAGTCAGTGTGCCCACTGTTCTCTCATTCCAGCAGAAGCACAGATGGATGTTTGTCAGCAGCGTCAGCCTTTCTCAGAGCACATGCATGCTGCACAGGTCCGAGTGTTCAGTCATCCTCAGGCTCGGACACCTGATGATTCCACTCATGCTGCATCCTTTGTGTATTTTCAGTTTTCTTCACACTTTGATGCTTCTGTATGCACCTACTCACCTGTTCTGAATACCCACAGCTCATTTGGGCACCATGTAGAAGTTCTTACTTAGGAGTTTTAATCGGGCAGTGTGAAAATGATGGTGTAATCTGCAGTGCTTCACTGAAAAGACCATCTCAGACTTTTGATGAGGGTCTCATATCACGTCTGAAACATTTATTTTCTGTTTTCCAACTGTAGCCTCCTCCAGCCAACATGGACAGCATGTTCCTCTACATCGACGAGGTGATCGACGTGTCAAGCCGTCTCCTCAGCCTGCTGGACCAGAAGCATCTTCAGCCTGGAGACTCTCACTTCCTGGAGACTCTCTGTAAGCGACATAACACCAAACTGTATTTACTTTGGTAAAATGAGGACGTATCATCCCCAGAATCGATTCAGCTTGTTGACAGGAAAGGAATAAAGTTGACACGTTGTGTTTGTAGTTTTCACTTTCATGTGAGGAGACTTTGACTCAGTGTCAGCACGCCATCTGGACATGTTAGTTTATTCTTAACATTTTATACACTTTTATACATGTCTGCTGTACACTTTGCTGTGAGAGGCCACAGTGTCCTTTTTCTGTTTCTTATATTCTTTATTGACACAAATTTAAGTGTGTAGTCATGTGACCGAGCTCATGTGTGAGCTCCTGAAGCAATGTGTGTGACTGCGTTCTTTGTAGGAAGCTCCTGCAGACGTTCTGTATGAGCTGTAAGGAAATAGCACCAACTTCTCTGCTTCTCTCAGACCAGCTCAGTATTTAATGCCTAAGTCCACATTAAAAAGTCTCGTCTGTCATTAGTTGGTCAGAATAAACGAATGGGTTAAAAATATCAAAATTAGAACAAATAAAGGAGGACTCAGAACCACATGATGTGAAGCCCCTGAAGTCCAATAAGGTGATATATATTTTAACTTCTTACACAGTTTATTTTTGTACGTGCACAAGATATTTATCATGTGTGAACAGAATAAAAAAATAGCACCTGAACTGGACTTTATTCAGCACAGGTCCACACATGTTTTTTTCCACTGTAACATTTTAGAGTTTCTTGTGATGGTGGTTGAAGCCGCCTGTCTGCTCTGTGGCCATGATGGCAGGAAGTGACAGTGACTGTAGTTTCTTCAGTGGAAGTTCAGGCTGTCTGTCCTGCATGTTGTAATTATTCTAATGGAGTGGACATGTTTGAATCCAGTTTGTAAATAAGTAAAGATCTGTGTTTCCTTTGCTGACAGGTGATTCGTTTCTCAGCCTATCTTCAGACATTGAAGCAGCCTATAAGGAATACCTGGCACACTACAATCATGTCACAGCGGTGGAGAACAGCTACAAACAGAAGGAGGCTCTCTGGAACGAGATTGTCAGAGTCATCAAGGCCGCGGCGTAAGTTCACGGTGTTTTGTTTCATCTCACTGGGGGAGAAAGTTCTCGGAGTGGATAAACTGTGGAGCTGATACATTACAGATGTTGTCCAGAGTCTCAGATCTCTGTTTGAACCTCAGGCCTGACGTGAACGCCACCTCCCTGAGTTTCTTCTTGGTGATGCCCGTGCAGCGGATTGCCCGCTATCCCCTGCTGCTGCAGACCATCCAGAAACACACCGACCCCACTCACCCAGCTTATACACTGCTGGAGCAGACTGCTCACACCTCCGTCGCCTTAAACTGTCACATCAACGAGTACAAACGCTTCAGAGAAGTCGGTGAGACAGTCTGAGTGTGCACAAACAGGACAAGCTCTAGTTGTATTAAGGAAGCAAAAGGTTTTAACTGTCCCTCATATTTTGTAGCTGACAAATACAAGAAGACAGAAACCCTGACCATCAAGGACAAGATCGTCCGCCTCAACACCCACAGCATCGCCAAGAAAACCGCCAGGCTCAGCCAGCAAATCAAACACGAGGCTGGAATAAAACCTAAGGTAGGATGCTGCTCTGTAGCTCATGCTGACCATTCCCTGTTAAAGACATTAGAGAGGTGAGCCTCACCTGCAGGATTAACTGAGGCAGCACGTTATTGGGCCTTAAAAATCACGAGTACGTGCCCTGCCTTCAGCTGCATATCAGTACTAAATGATTAACCAGGAATGAAGAGGGAGGGTGTGACATGAGCTATTTGCTCTGCTGCACTACACCTGAGTCTACCTGTCAGTTTAATGAGGTCTGCGAGCATTCGTGCTGCTTCATTTTGACTGTAGCCTACTTACCCTTTTTACTTCTTTGACCTTTTTACATTTGTGTCAGTATATTTTAATGAACTGAGCCTTTGCATTAACAGTAACATGCTAGGAGGATTAAACTGATTAGTGGGACCTTCATCCTGTTGGCAAGTTAAAGATGATCCATTCTGCTCATCTCCAGCTCCATGTTTTTATTCTTGGACTTTCCCAGAGCGAAAGTGAGTGAACAGGACTCCTCCTGATGGAGAGCACAGGAATCGCAGTGGTTTTTCCCTCCTTTAAATCATCTCTGATGTGTGAATTGTCTTGTAGCTGGTGGATGAGGAATTTGACGTCCTGGAGGGTTTCTTTTATGTTTTGGAGAGTGGCATTCTGGAGCTGCTGGAGAATGTGGAGACGTACCTGCAGCACCTAGAGGTAAACTGTCCCACTTCATTCACAGACACATATCGTTTCTCTGCTTCCAGTTGATTTGCCTGGTTTCTTCTCAGCACTTCAAAACCAAAGCTCTGCTAAACTTCAGTAACTATACATTAAAATGTATCAAGTGGAAAGGATTTATATGAAAAAAGCCACAGAAACTGGTTAAAAACATCAAATTTGTATCTGAAAGACTTTGGGTTCAAAAACAGTAAATTTTGCCTGCACATGTCAGCATTTCCTTCCCCTTAATTGACACAACAACAATAGCACTCTGTGTGATCCACATCAGTGCTCTTAAAGGACTTTAATTGAAGGATGAAGATCACATCTTATTTGTTTCCATATTTAGCTTTTAGCAGCCGGACCACAGGCTGACTCACAGCTTTCCAGTCAGCAGTGGCCTCTGGAAAAGAAGAATATAGCTGGATATTTATTTCTGGACATGTAGTCATATGTTTGTGAGTCTCACTCAGGAGCTCCTTTAGGTCTCTGAGGTTAAACATTTGTTTGTGTACCTTTCCACTTGAAAATGAACCTTTAAGCTGTTGTTCCTCTTTCTGCCCTTCAGACCAATCCAGAGCTCTTTGTGTGTCTCTTATTTTTATTTTTTCCTGCTAACATAAGCCCAGCTACTTCTACTTTTCCTGCTTTCTGTCTTTGGCACAAAGTCATTTAATATACAGTTGTGAAGTTTTTATCCACTCATTGTGGGCATGAATGTCATGGTATTTTGGGCTTTTAATGATTTCTTTGAGCTGTTCTTTTTCCAGGGTGGAATGATTTGTACAGCACACATCTTTAATGACTTTAAAAAACAACAACTGGCTGAACAAGTTTGAATTC
>VUQI01062295.1:0-13109 GCA_015106735.1 Paratilapia polleni
CTTTCATGCGTCTTGGCATGCTCTCCACCAGTCTTTCACATTGCTGTTGGGTGACTTTATGCCATTCCTGGTGCAAGAATTCAAGCAGCTCAGCTTTTGTTTGATGGCTTGTGACCATCCATCTTCCTCTTGATCACATTCCAGAGGTTTTCAATGGGGTTCAGGTCTGGAGATTGGGCTGGCCATGACAAGGTCTTGATCTGGTGGTCCTTCATCCACACCTTGATCGACCTAGCTGTGTGGCATGGAGCATTGTCCTGCTGGAAAAAAACAATCCTCAGAGTTGGAACATTGTCAGAGCAGAAGGCAGCAGGTTTTCTTCCAGGATATCCTTGTACGTGGCTTGATTCATGCGAAGAGCCAGGCTGAAGTTTGCAAAAGACCATAAGGATTGGACCATAGCGGGCTGGAGTAAAGTCATCTTCTCTGATGAGTCTAATTTCCAGCTTTGTCCAACACTTGGTCGTCTAATGGTTAGACGGAGACCCGGTGAGGCCTACAAGCCACAATGTCTCACACCCACTGTGAAATTTGGTGGATGATTGGTGATCTGGGGATGCTTCAGTAAGGCTGGAGTCGGGCAGTTTCGTCTTTGCAAAAGACGCCTGAATCAAGCCATGTGTACAAGGTTATCCTGGAAGAATTTGGAATTTGGGAGTTATGTTGTCAGTAGTTTATAGAATAAAGCAAAAATGTTCATTTTACTCAAACATATACCTATAAATAGCAAAATCAGAGAAACTGATCATTTTGCAGTGGTCTCTTAATTTTTTCCGGAGCTGTATATTCTGAACCTCCCTTTATTTCAGCCACAGCCTAACATTTCTTTTCAACCATCATCACTCTGGTGGAAACACTTTGGAAAGCTGTGACTTTTCTGGCTTCTTCTTCAGACTCTATTGTTTCAGTTTAAGAACAAAATAGGCTGGTGTGCACATTTCATGAATCCAACAGTAATTTTGCATGCACACTTGATTTTTGCGCAGGGTAAGAATGTTTTCACGTACATATTAGTGAATGAGGGCCATTGTTCCAGAAATCTTGTGGTTTGTTCAGATGCAACGTTGCAAACCTAAGCCATGCTGCCATGTTCTCTATAGAGAAAAGAGGCTTTCTCCCTGCAAACCTTCCAAACAAGCCATACTTGTTCAGTCTTTTTCTAATTGTACTGTCATGAAATTTTAGCATGAACCTTTAACATGCTAACTGAGGCCTGTAGAGTCTGAGAGAGAGCTTCTAGGTTTTTAACAATTTCTCTGAATATTGCACCATCTAACCTTGGGGTAAATTTGCTGGGACGTCCACTCCTGGAAAGATTGTGGCACTGTTAACACACACCTGAATGCTCCAGACCAGCAAACTGACAAAACTTCTGCTTTAATAGAGGTGGTCACACTTGCTGGTGATCAATTAATCAAGCACCTGGCTGCTACTGACCCTCTTTATTTCCTATGGAAGCAGTAACTGTATACTTAGCTTTTCACAGTACTACACAGAGACCTGTGAAAACGTTCTTTTTCACATGACTGTATCTACTCGTTTAACATTGTCACTCACCAGTACTCTGTTTCTATAGAAAGAGAGAAGGTGCATGTTTAGACACTGTTTAACTGTCTCTGTGTCTTTAGTTTCTTTTTTTGAAATTACATGAAAAACTGTTACATAAATTACTTGCTAGATAAACAAAAAGAACCCTTATTCCCTTTATAAAGTAGACACTAAACAGACAAATTTGTTGAGGCACCTTTTTTATGTGTGCTAATGTGGTGACTGTACTGATAACGATCAAAGATGTACTCAGAATTATTTATAAGGTTAAAGAAACAACTAAACATGTGTTTCAAATAAGGAGTCTTTCTATGCTTTTCTCCATTCATTCAGGTGATTATAGTACAACCCGTCCATTACACATAATAGAATAAATTAAATTTTCGTGGTGATATAATCCAGAGACAGTCAGTTTGTGTGTTTGTCATTACCTTTTGTGTCATGCTCCTAAAAACACCACTTACCAAAGAACTGTCCCCACACACTGCTGCCATTAGGTTGAGCTTTATAGCCTATTTATGTAATAGTCAATGTTTTTTTGTGATTTTATTTATTTTTTTTCATCAAATTCTGGCTTTGTGATTTAATGTTCTGGTCTGTAAAGCAGTAGTGTGCAAATAACAACCACTGTCCTGTTACCACCAACAGTTATAAGTCACTGTTTGCTTTCAGTTCATAGTAGAATTGTTAAATAAAGCATTGCTTGAAGAAGTGCCACACATATGATACGATTAAAGAAAATAGTAATAATCTTATTATCTGCTGTGATGTTTCGCATACAAACTTTATCTTTATTTTAGCTTTATTTGTTTTTATCATTATGGTTATAGTATTATAGTATTTGATTTTTTTTGCCCTAAGTTTCATGAAAACAAACAAATCATGTATTTAAGTCACTCTAAGTAGCTGTTTGTGGGCACAGACTAATAACCACCTCCTGGTTACTTAACTTGGTCATCTGCCCCAGCATCAGAACTTACTCAGGAAGCAAACAGCAGAGCTATGGTGTTTTGGTGCTTTCTGGTTTCTGACGTCTTATTTATTAATACAAAAGTGTGACCATTTGAATTTAAGATAAATGTCAGCTGTAACCAATGGTGCCATTTAAAGTCTGAAACACTAAAACACTGTAAACCACCTAGATTGTTGTATGATACTTTTACTTACTTAATTTCAGATGTATGGTCTGATCTGAACATCTTTCTTTGTCAGTGACTTGATTGTTTGGTAGTAATTTTTTTTCCCACCTCTTTTATTAGTTTGGACCCAGACTCTGACTCTCTTTGCATGCTCCTGCTCATTGATTTCCTGGCACTGCGTTCCAGAGAGTACCAGTCTCTCCTTCAGTTATATCAGGACTGGGAGGTAAAGTGTACAGTTATGTTCAGTGTGCATGTTTGTGCGCATGTGTGCGTGTTAGTGTGCCACTGTTAACTTTTCAGTCTGTAACATGAATTGTTTATTTGCTTTTCAGGAGCACAGAAATCTGTCTCAGCTGCCAAACTTTGCATTCTCCACTGCCCTTTGCTATTTCCATCTAAGTCAGCAAGACAATATGGATCCTGAAGAAAGTCGCACACAAAGACACAAAGCTGACCAGCTGCTGCAGAATGCCCTCATCATGTTCCCTGGAGGTTAGACCCTCAGCAATGAACTGCTACCACCAGAATACTGTATAAATGATTGTCCTTCAGTCACATCTTCATATTCTGTGACATAATTAAAATAATTTTTATAACCGCAAGGATCGTTACCATTCACTATGTGGAAATTGTAAATTTGTATTTCCTCACTTTTTGATGCTGTAAATGTGTTTTGTTTTGTTTTTTGTTTTTTTTGTTTTTTCTACAGTCTTGATCCCTTTACTGGATCTGTGTACTGTGCAGGCAGATGCCGCAGTCACTTCCCATAGCTTCTTTGGCCCAAAGAGTCAGATAGGGTAATGTATGCTCTTTATTTTCCAAACTGTTGATGGATTAATCAACAGTTTGTGTTCACAAAAAAAAAAAATGTAATTTTTTTTTATTGATTTGTTTTTAAAAAGCTGGATTAAGCTTTTTAAAAACAAATCAATAAAAAAAATTATTATTTTTTTTTGTTTGTTTGTTTTTGGGTCTACCTTTTCTACCCTAACATTAAAGCTCATTGCACTTCCTCCATCTCTAGGCAGCTGCCAGCCCTGACTGAACTGACAGGTCTGTATGTGGGGAGAACTTACACCCTGTGGAGGGAGGCAGCAGTAATGCTTTGGCTGGAAGAAACCGTGAAGGAAGTGCTGCGTCGAGTTGATGCCAAAGACCCTCTAGTGGAGGACTGCCAAAACAAGTAAGCTTTGGTTTTGTTTTTTTTTTTAACATTAGAGGTATTCATTAATGACAAAGACAGGCAAAATTAATTGTAAGAGTGTGAGACAGTACAGTGGGAATTTGTTCACTAGTGAGCTGGGTTTTACCTCTGCGCTTGACTTTCCTTTAATTAAGAGAAAATGCCTTTCAAAGCCTTCACCTTCATTTCTGTGTTCTAGGAGAAAGCAGAGGTACCAAAGTGCACCAAGGAACATCCATCGCCATGTCCTCCTCTCTGAGATCAAAGAAGCCACCTCAACTCTGCCTCTGGTAAGAAACAACCACCATCTGCACTTTAGCCTCTTCTGTTTTGAGAACTTGCAGACAGTAAAGTGCATGCCCAATGCAAGGGCTTCCAAATGGAAACAACTCCTGCACACCATGTTTTTTGTTTTTTTTTCTTCACCAAATCTATTTAATTACTTTACCTTGATTAGAGTGGTGAACAGTCTGAGACATAACCCTGATAAATGCGAGATGGCAAAGATTTAAAGATTTCATTACTATTCAGCAACTTCATGTGGATAATTTTCTACATTTTCTTATGTGAGGTTTTCCAGATATGCTGTTAATCTCATTCTCTGAGATGTGCTTATGAGTTCATGCTCTAATTTCCAATAGTCCTTGAATTATATATAAGATTTCATGTTACCAAAAGTTCTATGGATCAAATTTGAGATCAGAGTGATATGCATATTAAAAATACATTTAGTCCTCCATAAATGTAACCATGTGGTGGTTTTTCATTTTTCAAATTTTTATTTTATTATTTTTTATTTATTTATTTTTAATTATTATTTTATTTATTTATTTATTGTATTTCAAATTTCTTTATATAACAATAAATCACAACATAATTCATCTCAGGGCACTTTACATAGTGAGGTCAACATCTTACCATAATCATGTGGAGAAACGATTCCCTTAGGACAAGCACATGGCCACAGTGGGGAGAAAACACTTTCTTCTAACAGGAGGAAACTGCTAGCAGAATCAGACTTGTGAAAGCAGCTAGAGAAAAGATGAGCAGTGAGAGGCAGCAAATGTTCACATACACAAAAAGCCAGTTGACAAACTATTAAATTGATTACTGAGAAAGTAACTTTTTCCTCTGATAAATGTATTATGTACTGAGTATAGATGAAACTCACACCATTACTGCTGTATTTCTTAACTCTTAACAGACTCCTGCTGTGCTCCACCTCACATAAGTCATCACCCTTGGATTCAAAACTATAATAAGACAAACTACGCTGCTGAAAACAATTAAGGGAACACTTGATCATTGCAGTATAACACAAAGTCAGTTAAACTTCAGGGATATCAATCTGTCCAGCTAGGAAGCATAAACCATTGTGAAACCATTTCACCTGCTTTTGGTGCAAATAGAAGTGACAACAGGAGCACTGGAGAGGCAGCAGCCACCAAAAAAGTGGTTTTGCAGGTGGTGACCACAGACCACTTCTATCTCCTTATCCCTCCTGATCAAATTTTCTCTAGTGTCCTTATCACCATTGGTAGCATGAGACCAGCAGCCCATTCAGGTTGCACAGGTAGTCCAGCTCCTCCAGGATGGCACATCCATACATGCTGTCATAAGATGGTGTGGCGTGTCTCCCAGCACAGTCTCAAGAGTGTGGAGGAGATACCAGGAGACAGCCTGTTACAAGAGGAGAGCTGGACAGGGCCGTAGAAGGGTATCAACCCAGCTGCAGAACCAGTATTTGCTCTTTTGTGGAAGGAGGAGCACTGCCAGAGCCCTACAAAATGACCTCCAGTGGGCTACTTGTGCATGTTTCTGACCAAACTGTCAGAAATAGACTCCATGAGGGCAGCATGAGGTCCTGACATCCTTTAGTGGGATCTGCGCTCATAGCCCAGCACCATCCAGCTCAGTTAGCATCAGAACTGGCAGGTCGGCCCCTGGCGCCCTGCTCTCTTCAGTGATGAGCAGGTTCTTACTGAGCACATGTGACAGATGTGAAAGAGTCTGTAGACGCTGTGGTGAACGTTATGATGCCTGCAGTGTCATCTGTGAAGAGATGTTTCTCCTTCATTTGCACCAAAGCAGGTGAAGTGGATTCAGAATGGTTATTGAGTGGACAGACTGATATCCCTGACTTATGTTATTGTGTGATGATCAACTGTTCTCTTAATTTTTCTTGAGCAGTGTACTTTGTGGACAGCCTAACTTTTTTATTAATGAAGAAAGAGGCCATATATCAGACCAGTTAAAATTCACCCATCATTCTGCACACACTGCATTTGAAAACTAACATTTCTATTCTATAGTCATGTATTTGTTTGGTTTGTTTCACCCTCAGGAGGTGACCACTCAGCCTGTGATGGGATTTGACCCTCTGCCCCCACTTGACTCAGTGATTTCATATACCCGGCCAGCAAGGTAATTGAGGATCCATACATTTGTGCAAACGAAATTCTGCTTTCTCAGAACAAAAAAAAAAACCAACATTCTTCTTAGCCTCTATTTGCATTTTAACTTAGAGATTCACATTTTATTTCTTGGGTCTGCATATAGGCAGCGTGTTGGAGCATCCAATGAGAGTACATTGTCGCTGTTTTTCCGGTCACTGCTGCCAAACTTCAACCTTCAGGTGAGTCGCAGGTGTCAGACAAGAAGGGTATTTTGGCTATATTTCTGATATTTAGGGTTGATGTCTGTCCATCTTTGATTTTAGATGGGTTAACACGTGTTGGGAAGCTTTTTTTGCACTTGTGTAAGGATTTGCTATTAACTTGAGTTATCTTCCCTTCACCTGCCACTTGTCCATTTTAAGCTGTGCTTGCCACACAGATGTGGAGCAGAGTCTGTTTCACTGACACACAGAGATGTACACACACAGCAAAACAGAAAGAAGAGGAGAGTAACTAGTGTCTCTGCAAACAGTTACATTAAGCTATTTTAAAACAATAGACAGAAATACCCTTTCTGTCTGTTTTAACTCATTTTATGATGCACATTCATTTTAAAGTGTGCAGAGGTACAAACATTGATTGTGTATGCTGTTGTCACAAGTGAGGGTTATGTGCAGTGGATGCCAACGTGAAACTATGGTGGAAAAAAAATATTAAATTTTTATGACGTTGAAGATAAAACTAAATAATATTTATAAAACTAGTCAAATATGTTGATTGCCGATTACGCTGAACATCCCCAAGATCATTGTCTCTCAGTAACTCTAGTTCTTGGGTGCACAGCACAAAAAAAAAGTTTAGTAAAAGGTTTAGTTTTTAGAGAGGCATTTGTTACACTTGGCTGTAATGACATAAAACAACCTCCGTTGTTTCTGATATTCCAAGAGCAAAAACACTGAATTTGCATGTTATTATTTATTACATTCAGTTATACTGTAATTTGTAAAAGTCCCTCCTCGACCTTAAGAGCATACTCTATTGCGATGTCTTCTGAAAATAGCTTCATCGGCTTTGAATACCAGAAAATGCAAATAAAGAACCCATAGTGTGCATGTGGTGACACCATGTGATTAGGCTATAAGCCCTACACACAAAACTCATCTGTGTCTTTAAAAATTGTGTGACCGCGCAGTTAGTGAATGAATCATTATGAACTGGCATCCTCAGAGGGCTGTAAAGTGATTTAATTATGTTCTTCTCGATCCTCTGATTTCCTGCAACCTGAAAGATGTCTTTTTTTTATTTATTTTACTGTGCAAAATATCCAAAGGAGCACAAAGGTTTGAATACGAATGGATCCAGAGGGCCTAAGCTCCCACTAAAGAGACCTGAACTCTAGCAGAAGCCAAAGAATTTAGGTTTTTGCAGGAGAGACAGGACTTGAAAAACTAATAAATAAGAATAAAAAACAAACTACAAGAAACAGTTATTTTCATGATTAATTATTGTAAATGAATTTGGTGTCAGATCAGCGATTCTCAAAATTTCTGATTCTTGCCTCCTGATAACACAAAGTTTAGCAGTGTAATTATGAAAAAAACTGAAACTAGTAACACAAAATATAGAATTTTTTTAGTTGAGCCAGCAATAGCCTAATAAAATGTATCACTCCCTCGCTTTCCTAAACTGTCTGTGGCTCTGACATGTTCTTATGACAGTCATACCTCCTCCAAAGCAGACTCCAGTCAAATGTTCACCCCCACCACCCTGAAAAACTTGCTGTATTTCCGTGATTAAAACAGAGATGCAGCCCCCCGCAGAGTCGAGCTGGTAAACGATCTGGGAAAATATTTTAACACACGTCCATGACTGATGGAATATTTCCTCCTAAGACTCATGGTTACCCTAAGGGGATGACAACTGAAAAATATCAAAGAAAGCATATGACCTTGTCACAGTTAATTCTGTCCACCATTTCCCAGTTAGTAAGAAAAACAACAACGCTGACATCTCTGCTTTCTCTTTGCTAATAATGATTACATTTATTCATTATTCATTTACTGGGTACACTTAAAAAACAAATTAATAGGTTTACTTTCCGATAAATATTGTAAGACTTTTTTTTTTTTTTAATCTTGAATGCCACCTGTATTTGTAAAAACAGCATTATTGGAATACAGTGCTTAACAAATTTATTAGTCCACCATAAAAATGTCATTAAAAACAAGAATGACCATCCAGATTCACAAATTGCTTTAATGCGTACTCTTTCCTTTTCAGTGAGTCCTCGTTGTTTTACCATTTTGAACAGGAGTGAGGAATTTCAATTTGAATTCATGTTTTTATACCCAAATTTGAGCCGGCACACTGGACTTCTCTGAGAAGTCAGAAATTAATCAAGCACAACATTCAACCACTAAAACAAATTTTTCTGTTCAGGAATGCAAGTAAATTACAGTAATTTGGCATCTTAATCCAAAAATAATAATGTGCTTTACTATTTTTTTTCTGCTTTTTTGTAAAACAGTAAATTTGAAAATTCATGGATGAGAACAATAATTCTATTTTAGCATTAAAAAATATAATTTCGATTAAAGAGCTTGTGCATACTAGTGGATTAACAGACAGATTACAGAAACATAAGAAATTATTTGGGTAATTACCAAATTTTTAATGTACTCATACTGATATAAATTAAATGTCAGAACTTGGAAGCTTTATCACATAAACTGTTAAATTTCATCATGATGTTGATTACTAACCATCCTTCATTCATATTGATCTCAGCAGCCCATCAAGACGACGCAAGACGTAAGCAAATAATGAGATATAAATGAGCAGGGAGAGCACTGATTTGTATCTCATTATTTTCTTACATCTTGTTTCGTCAGAATGGGCTGTACTTTGGCCAGCCAGAGACAGAGCTGCAATAGTACTTTACACAATAATTGTAGTGTTGGGCTTTAACTAGAAAATATATTCCAAATTATCTGAAACATTATTTTATTAGATATGTACAACATAAAGTATCTGAATGTAACTCAGTATGATGAGTATGCATGTAGCAGTCCAACAGGCTTCACCATCACTTGTGCTGGTCCAGAGGAGTGACAGGCAGGGTGATCGTTGGAGTCTGACAGCGGAAACTAAAATGGGCTGAGTGGTGGCGTGAGGGGAAAAACTAAAGTGCATGAAGAGTTTGATATCAACAGTATAAACCTCAGTATGGGTAGACTTTAAATGTGTAAGTTGCAGATTTAAAAAAAAAATCCAACAAGACACAGCTTCTATAAACAAACTTACCATATGTGGACTTGTGGGACATCCCAAAATACACTATTTAATTGATCTGTGTTTGTGTCATGTTGTCATGTTTGGCTCCCTAATTAAAATTAAGCTAATGGCAGACTGCACAGGATGTCTCTGTTCGAGGGATGAAGAAATCAAGAGCAATATGAATATGCATTCTCTCATAGCATCAATTTCTGTGATGTTCTTTTGATGCAAGAGGAAAATGTGTTGAAGAGGTAGTGATTTCATGTACTTGGGACAAGTGGTACAAAAAGCATGCACTACTCTTCATACAAAACCTGTTGATCATAAAAACTCAGCTAGACTGATATTGCACTGTTGGGAGAAAAAGCAGAAAAGGGAGGCATGTTCAAAGGCTTTTTAGTAAATGTATAGTAATAATATGATGCAGTCTAAATGATGCACTTTTAAATTGCCAAAGCCACCTCATTTGAAATTAGTAATTTTTTAACTTTAGTTTAAGTGGAAGCACAAAACAAACAAAAAAAAACAAAAACAAAACAGATTGTGGCAGACAACAATGTACAATACTATAAACATCATATACATGTTTAATGTGTGAAAATGGTATTGGATGAATGCATTGAAAGCAGCAAATATACTGAATGCATTTTCACCTTGTTTGGTTATTTTTCTGCAAATAAAAATGTGCTCTCAATAAATTGAAAGCTTCCTTTAATTGTCTGTTACTTTGCAATAATCACCTTCACATATTGTGCAAAGCCCCGTGGTGCTGTTAAAGGACATTTCTGGTGCCACATCAAGCATGACATGGTTTATGTCCAGTTTTACAATGACTGACCTGCTGAACATGAAACGGTGTATGTTTAGGGAATCGTAAATGTGGTGCATTTAGCATCTTAATCTCTTCATTGGTCTTATAGTCTCCTGCCAGCATGCAGCACACACCAACCAATACCACATTAAGATACAGTATATGTATAGGATACAATCACGCATTCAGCGGAACATCTTTTTTGTCGGCTATACTGTAAGTGCTTAATGTTAATGGATGTGCCTGAGGCATGTTTTCATCAGGACAGTTCCATCTGTGTTATCCACTTATGGAGAGGAAGAGATACAATATGGATAAAGGAAATATAGTTAAGACTTTAAGATTTAAAATAAAGTAGAATTACATTTCTGAAAACAACATAATGTTATGTTGGATAACATGACCCTAGATTACACTGGTATATCCAACATGGATGTAGTGTATACAATAGTGCTTACAGTGAAGGGAGACTGTTGAACTCTGTTGTAGAATTTTTTATTTTATTTTTTTATTTTTTGTGGAATACACAGCAGATCATTTTCTTGTATTTTAGAATCTGTCAAGTTACTAGCCGTCTAGCCGTTTCAGTAAACAACTTGTATTATTCCATAGAAGTGAGAATGTGATCTAGTTGAGGTTATTAAAGCAGAAAAATGTCTGTCTGAGAACACCACTAGAGGTTTGTAGACTAAATGATCTCTCCCTCACTCTCAAGGGTGCACCAAGGCAGGAAGATGACATGGAAGTGGCTCGAGCTGGTCAGGAGCTGAACCAGGAAGTGAATCGTCTAATGGTGGCAATGAGGGACATGCTGGCAAACATCCGGTTTCAGGAGCCACCAAGAGAGGATAACGCCTACAGAGATGATGAGGAATGGGACTGAGAGAGGAGGGAGACAGAGGTGGACTAAGTGTTGGATGAAGAAGACTAAAATAAACAAACTTAAAAAAAATTTGATGTTTCTAATTAAGAAGATATGGAGTGGGACAGGCGGATAGTATTTTATTAATTGTCACAACTTCAGAATACTAAACTAAGATTAAAAAAAAAACTAAATGCTAATTGAGTAACATAGATGGCTGTTAACCTGGCAAACTTTCTTCCAGTGTCAGAAAACAGATTATTAGTTGAACCTGTCATGTCTCCAAGGTTAACAGTGTTATTTATAATAATTAGTTCCATAATCAATCTCCAAGCGTCGTCAGTTCAGTAGCACATAACACGTGCTACTCTTCTTCATCTGGTGTCTGGCTTTCTGAGAGTTTTTTGGGTTCACACACACACACACAGTGGGTGGCTTTATGAAAGTAGAGCGAGATTCAAACAGTTCTTATTTTGAGTTCTGTATCGAAATTTTGCTTGGCTGCAACTTAACACATTTACACAGAATCAAAAAGAGTTTTTATCCTCATTGATTTTGGCAGACAGCATTGATCACTTCCAATAAAAAAAACTCTGAAAACCACTTCAAGTTTTCTTGACATCTAAAATGATTATGCTGAACACACTTTTTTATTTGAATATGAAAATATATTAATTCATAGCTAGTAAAGCATTTTTAATCAGTCAGTCCTATTTTTCCAAAAGGAAACCACCTTTTTTGTGCCACAAATTCAGTTAGTCATGCTATCTGTTTAGGTCTTTATTTTGTAAACACTGACTTATATTTAATTAACATCCAAACAATTTAGGCGAGAATGTGTGCATTTCTTTTATTTTTGCAGGGCTTCTGTAGCCATAATCATATTGTACAAACTTTACTGTCAGACTTTTGTGATTTTTTTTATTTTTTTTTTTTATTTTACTGAAAAATTAAATAAAAAGATCCAAAATACAAGAGGGCCACACAAAAATGTGGAAACACTTTATAGTAAATAGACATATTCATTATTGCATCCAGGTATTCTAGAAAAGTTGCATCAAATTCAGTCATTTCTGATGACACAAATGATCACAGAAATCTTGGGGAGATCCTGCTGGACCTGATAACTTACTTCTGTTGTGACCTGTTGCAGATGCTTTTAAGAAAAGCATGAATGGGTCCTCCATTTTCAAATCTTACACCATTTTCCATAAACATGATTTAAAATTTGTTTTGTGTTCATGATACTCTTCACTCACTCACATATCATTTATTTTTAAGGCACTTAAAAAGCTTTCACTTGACCCAGCTGTCTTAGCTAATTATAGGTTGATTTTTAACCTTTTATTTCTAAAATTCTTGAAAGAGTAGTTGCAAAACAGCTGACTGATGATCTGCAGAGGAATGGTTTATTTGAAGAATTTCAGTCAGGCTTCAGAATTCATCACAGCACAGAAACAGCTCTAGTGAAGGTTACTAATGACCTTCTTATGGCCTCTGGCAGTGGACTCGTCTCTATGCTTGTCCTGTTAGACCTCAGTGCAGCATTCGATACTGCTGACCACAATATTTTACTGCAGAGATTAGAACACGCTATAGGTATTAAAGGAATTGCATTGCAGTGGTTTGTATCGTACCAATCTAATAGACTCCAATTTGTTCATGTAAATGGGGAGTCTTCTTCACACTCTAAAGTTAATTATGGAGTTCCTCAGGGTTCTGTGTGGGGACCAGTTCTATTTACACTATATATGCTTCCCCTAGGCAATATTATTAGAAAACATAGCATACATTTTCATTGCTATGCAGATGATACCCAGCTGTATTTATACATGAAGCCAGATGACACAAATCAATTAGTTAAACTACAGGCATGTCTAAAAGACATAAA
>VUQI01062297.1:23863-41403 GCA_015106735.1 Paratilapia polleni
AATAATCTTTCTCACTGTAGGATGATGGAGTTCAAATTGTTTGGAAATGGCCTTATAACCCTTCCCCGCAACAACTGATTCTTTAAGATCATTGCTGATATCTTTCTTCCTTGGCATTGTGTTAACACACACCTGAATGCTCCAGAACAGCAAACTGCCAAAGCTTCTGCTTTATAGAGGTGCTCACACTTTCTGATGATCAGTTACTCAAGTGCATTTGATTAGCAGCACCTGGCTGCTACTTACCCTCTTAATTGCAATGGAAGCAGTAAGGGTGCACTTAAGTTGTCACAGAACTGCTTGGAATCCTATGAAAACTTTGTAGAACAACTTATTATGACAGCATGCCTAATGTTTTAGCTCAGGTCTGCAACTTGCTATTGCAAACTTGGAACTTCCCCAACATGCCCAATCTGGATGCTACTGTACTAACGGCTGTAGCAGGCTGTAGCAGACCCACACAATAGAAATAAGTCATCTGAAATTATACTAAGCTTATATATACCTATACTTTTATACAAAGTGTTCTTAATCTGCAAAATACTTAAGGTTACTTAAAAAATTGGTTTCATCAACTCAAAAAGGGAAAAAATGACAGTAGTAAGTAGGAATGTAGAAAAAAAAAAGTCAACACTACCTAATCTATTTAATTACTTTGGTTTATCTGCTGTGAAATTCCCTTTAATTAAAATTAAAGGATAAACGGGCTCTCTCTTAAAATAATCTCTTAATATGGGCCAGACAATGTCATAGACATCAATGTGATGAACAAAAAGCAGTGCAAACCTGTGGCTACACTATAGAAAAGCATGCTACGAGCACTCAGCAACAGAAGCTTATGCAACTAATCTGTGGTCTAGTGGGGATGCAGGAAGCTGCACATGAGCAAGTGTCCCACTGTAATAATCTGTTAATGTACTGCTGGCATTCTGCCACCTACAGTAATCAGCCATCATGATTTATGTAGAATGTAGGTATTAGTAACCCAGTGCTGTTTTTCTCACTAATATATTCTAGCACAGAGTGCCACTTTCAATTAGTGTGGTTGATTAGCATAATTGTTAAGTCTGACATGTCTTTTAGGTGCTAGCATTCACTCCTTTTCTCGTATTTTATACTTTATTCTCTAGAAACTCAACATCAGCATCCATTCTTCTCCCATCTTCCTCACTATGCGCCACTGTGGCTGCAACTGAAATCTCAGTGTATGGGTGTGTGTATGTGTGTGTGTGTGTGTGTGTGTGAGTGTCACAGTTTTACTGCCACCTCTGATGACTTTGGACATGCAGGCGTCCCAGCTGTCACAGTACTCATACTGTTGGTGCCTAGGAGACAAGAAGGAGAAAAGCGTGCTCCTGTTTCTTTGTCTTTTCGTGCTGATCTATGTGTGTGTGTGTGCTCGTGCTCATGCCCGTGTATACAGCACGGCTGTTGCGCCAAATTCCACGTAGTGCTTGCCCAGGCCTTCCAGGAGCAGGAATGTCTTGACGATATTATCAGTCAACTGCCCCCTTCAGGTAAATGTTATCAGCCTTAATGTTCTGCTGAAGGAACGATAACACAGTGTTGCAGCCAGCAGAAATGACAAGCGAGCATCCAATCTGCATATCAAAGCCTCGGCTAAATTCCTCTGCCATCTGTGTGCTCGTGTGTGTGTGTGTGTGCTCGGGCAATCGCCAGAGCTGTACACGCTCACACGCAGACACACAGACACACACATGCATTTTAAATACGTGCTGCGCTGCCATTTTTCTTCAGTCTCAGAAGCAAGTTTTTTCTGGTCTGCCACAATTGCAGTTCATTCCTGATAAACTCATTGTTTCTCAGAAAAGAAAAAAAACTTAATTACCCAGGCATAAACATCTCAGAAAACCTGATCCCGCTCTGTATTTCTATGGGAATGCAGGCTTTGATACCATCTGTCATCTTGTCTCTTTGCTTTGAAGCGACTGTCACTCAAAGGCAGGCTTTACTCTGTCTCTGTCTGGACACAGTACACCTCAGCAGTTGATGTGACAATGGCAGCAGACATTGATTCATCTGGCCCGAGTCCGGCCGTCCACGGTGCCATTCTTATTGAGAACCAGATGCTGGAAGCAGAGGCACAGAGGGTGTTTCATGACTGGAAATGAGCCTTTAATGTCTTCCGAGAGTCAGTGAACAAAGGGAGAGTGGGACAGTGTCATGTTTCCTGTATTTGGTATTGTATACTTGACTTAAGTGGAAACACCCACGCTTTTACATGCTCGGATTGCACACTGAACATTAAAGATGCGACAAAGAAACTTTAGAGAAGCTTTTCACACCTTTGATTGTGGGATAAGCTGCTTTTTCAGGGCCAATCCATGTTAACTTTTCTACGTGTGTATGTGGTTCATTTACTCTAAGGATGCAAGATACAAATCAACCAGGACTTGTAAATAAAAGTCGCACTTTCTTACAGCATGCTCATTTTTACTGGACTGAGTTTTAGAAACCTGTCATCTTGTGAAGACAGAAATTTTGGCGTAAGCGTGACTCTAAATAAATCTTAACTTCAGTCCTTTTAACTTCAGCCAAGAATTGTGGACTCATTTACTTTCTGTGCTGTTTATAGCAGTGTAGGAGCATGTGGAGAAATTACTTGAGTCTGAGGATCAGTCCTGGCTGCATTTTTTCTTGGGGCTCAGATTCATCTTTGTGTACTTTTTTGGACCTTGCAAGTCTTCTAAAAAACAGCACCACACTCCTCAAGAATAAAGCGTTTTCACCTGTCTTGGTCCAGTTAGCTGAGCCTGTATGTTCAGGATAAACAAAATGAAGAAAATGCTCCAAATGTGTCGGTGAAAGTGTTGTTAGTCATATTAAATAAAGAGGAAGAAGTCTTTATTTTGGAGTTATTCTAAAGGGGAAAACAAACTTGCAGAACAAACATAATCTGTTTTCCTTACCGCGGAGTGAGACAGCTCTGTTTTTAGAGAAGTGTCCAACATTTTATAGTGCGTTGGAGCTCCAGTGTGGTTTGCAGCAGAGCTCAAGGTTTCTCCTGTGATCTTCCTTCTTGCTTTTTGGCTTCACCTTCACTAGCCATTACTTCACTCTCTGTCTCTTTACACTGTCCTGGCAGCAGAAACTGCTCCTTTTTATAAGCTGCAGTTAGTGTCAGGAAAAACACCTTAAGGGGATCATTAGACTGTAATGAAGCAGGAGGTAAAATACCATGTTCGCCCATCGCTCTCCAGCGTTCCTGATTGTCAGGTTTAATTATAGCACTGCAAGGTCTTTGGCTGTTTCTTTTTTTGCAGCATTTATCTCATTTCTTCAACTCACCATCCACCCCTTTGTGTCAGTTTTTGGACACTTGGTCTAATTAGGCTTTCTCTCCCCCTGAAGAGTCACCCTCTAAGGGAAACGTTCAGGAGTGCAGTATTATGAGGGCATGTTGTGATACGTAATTAGCAAACAGCAGAGTGGCAACTAAGGTTACAGAGGGAAAGAGGTTATATGAACCACAGCTGTCAGTGCACTTGCTAAGGTATAGATGCAGATTAAACATCTGTTCCACACTACTGCATGAGCTTGATTAAAGTAGAAAGTTTTGCTCTCACAATTCAATATCCGCACATCCCCCGAAGCTTCACCAGTGGACGTCCTCTTTAGAGACAAAAGAAGGAGGCTGGGTAGTCTAAACAAGTGAGGCAGCCAACCTCAGATAGGAAGATTAAAAAGTCACACATAACACCCAAGTCTCAACATGAATGGATGCCTGACATGAAACAAAATGAAAAAAAGGTTGGATGTACGACGCGTCTGTCTCTGCACTTTAACATCACTGGTTGTCTAAGAACTGAACATAATTTAAAAGTGATGACAGCATGTAATTTGTTTCACTTGGGATGTGCTGATTTAGTGGCACAGTAATATTCTCAGATGGGGTTGCCGTTTTTTTATCGGCCACACTTCAGTTTCATTACAGTTTATAGGTGCCCTCTTGGCATGTTAGCACTCTGTGCTGAAATAAAAACAGAAAAGACAATCATTACATAATTTGACAAAGTGACAAGGAATGCAGTATTATGACTTTGGAAGCTTCTCAGTCAGAAAATAGACACATCTACTGAAAGAAAGCCTTGTTTGCCTGCATTATTACTGGGGGCAACCATAGACTGTAAAAGATGGATGTAGCCGCAGTCAGATCACCCACTGCTATGTGGACTCACATTTTGAATTTAGTTTTATGGCCATGCCCATCTTAGGCTTTTGGAGCCAGAAGTGATGGTATTTAGATGAGAATGTGGAGTTGTTGTTGTTGTTGGCTAATGCTTACATGACTGCATGGACATACCAGATACAATAACAATTTCACTAAAATTGGATTGCAGACTTCTGGAAGGGGCTGTACCAGAATACTAGCTGTATTATTTGTCAAATAATTGCAAAAAAATGATCCAAAATGCACCAGAAACATGGTCAAGTGGAGGCCTAGCAGACATCTACCTGCTATACTTGTATTGGCATCCGCCTCTCAGTCAAAGCTCCAACACCCCTAATAATGCATATTTCAAGCCTTAATAAAATTGGACCAGGTGAGTTATAAACAATATCCTAACTCAAATGTTGGGCATTTTGACATAGGAGGCTTTGGGGATTGAGTCAGTTTTGTGGCTCATGTGGAGGTTTTTGGAACTTCTGCTTAGGCCTAAGTCACAAGGGAAAAATGTATATTCCCTGACTGGCTGGCAAGTGGTTGCTGGAGACTGCTGGTAAATGTTGAGCCTTATCTCTGCAGCCAACACATTTCAAGAGGTGCAACTTTCACATGGAAGGTGAGTGTTCTCCATTTCTGGAGAAATCACAAGGAGGTTTTTGGTGCAGGACTCTCTTTGTGGCTGATTTCACCTGACGACTGCCAGCAGTTTTTCGTTTTGCGGTTTGCAGTCTGTTCAGGTTTGCTTTTCACTTTTCACAGTTTCACGACTGCTTACCAAGTAGTTTGCGAGTGTTTGCAGGCATGTCAGCATCTTCCATGTTAACTACTGGTGACTGTGACAACCCACTAGTGACCAGAGCAATTGCAAGGAGGTTTGCAGTGTAGCACTGTATACCTCTTTGCGACCAGTTACACCCTAGAGACTGCCAGGAAGCTCCAGCAACCAGTCGTGGAATGCACACTTTTACCTAGTGACTGGTGGTTACGGGGGGGGGGTCACTGACCGGTCCCTAGGCCTGAGTTAATAGAGCTTTGGCATTCAATTTCACAGCAACTGCAAGCAAGCCCTCACAACCAGTTGGGGAATACACATTTTTCCTTTGTGACCAGTGGTTGCCATATGGTTGCTGACCAGTCTCTAGACCTGTGGGACTGCGGCCTTAGGCTTAATTTTTCATCCTCGGAGGTTGCTGCTTTGGGGCAACAACAAGATGCACATACAAAACTGATAAATCCCCTTTGGCTAACATATTTGCCAAATGTTGCACTCTGCATTTGCAGTCATGTAGTTCCATTAGCATTCATTTGGAGTCATTTTTCTGGTCATCCAATGAAAAGTCCAATGTTTGCTTTTAGCCCTGATCCTGCCGGAAATATCTATCTCTTTAGTAGCTGAAGGCACCACTGTGCTCACCAGCTAGTTGTTAACTGTGCTGGTGCTGAACAGGTAGTGCACAGATTGATTTTAAAGATTTTTGTGAAAACAACTGCCTGCAGCACAAAGCTAAACAAAGAGCTGAAATTGCTGTAAAGCTATGAAGCACACATTATCCCAGTATTTTTATTTTATTCTTTCATATGCTGTTGTTATAAAAATCTAGTTATATTTAGAAGTTGATGCACAATTGAACAGTTTATTATTCCCTCATCATCTGTAATAATAAAACACCAGCATATCGGTCCATCAGTTTTAATGAGAATGTCTTTTTCAGCCTAAAGTAGTACAAAAAATGACTGGGATTATTTGAATTTTGGGAGTGTTTTGGCCCTATACCGTCTCCCCAGCCCCACAGATTATTAATGTCAGTGGGGTGTGGATAAAGAAAGGATAAAGAAAAGACCATATGGTTGGGCTCACCAAAGGATTATGATTTGTTGTTGTTTGCAAAAAAAAAAAGAGGGAGAGGGAGAGAAAAGTGACTTCAGCATTGTTAGGCCCAGCGAGGAGAAAGCAGCTTGGCAAAATTGCACGGATTAGTGTGCTGCAAGAGACGGCGCTTCTCCACCAACTGTGATGATGTGCTGTGTGTTCGGTTAATTCAGTGCAGGGTTGTGGAGGAGGGGAGGTGGTAGGAGGGTGGTGGTGGGGGCATTTATGGTGTTTGCCCAGCGCTTATTCAAATATGAGCTTTGGAGTCTCAGTTCTTGCCCAAGCACGAGCTAACTTCAGAGGGGGCGTGGCTGACTCATCATTCAAAGTAATGATCCGATAAAATCATAGCCTAGAGTCTAACACGAGGCCCGGTTTTCACCTTTAATTCTACATGTCCTCCCCTACTTCACTGTCCATGAACAGCTCAAGCAGGGAGACCACTCAAACATGCAGCATGCACTATCCAAAACACTCCCTCTTCTAAATGCAAGTGTACAACTCATAATTTATCAGTCAGTCTGAAGAGGGGCTTTCGCATCTGTCATACTGTGTAAGGAAACATTAAAAGCAGTTTGTTTGAATACTCACTCCTTTATTCAGCTGTGCAGTAATGGAAAAGCTGCAGTTAAGTGCAGCAGATGTAAGAAAAGGCTGCATATTAAATATGCAAATATACACAGATCCTCTTTTTTCCTATGTATTTTTTATTCACTGAATTAAATGTGCATGCATCTGTCATGGTGTGTACATCATTAGTTACTGTTGCTAGCTGCATTTGGAGCCAGTTTTTCTCCAGGCAGAAGAAAAAATTGGCATGTTACATGAAGATTTACTGCTTGGTGCTCTTGTTGGAAAATGCGTGACAGCACACAAGAAACTAAGCAGCAGTTTGTGTCTCCATGGCCAGTTGGCTGCTGCACTTTCCTGCTTTCTTCCTTTCTCTTTGCTAATCTGGGAGATACATTTAACTGCATAACAATGATACATTTTGTATATTAAACCTAACTGGTTTGCATCACACAAATATCCCTATCTCCATAGATTCACAAGTCTGTTTAAAAACAACACTCATATGTCCATATATGAAAATGAAATGTTATTTCTTTGCTGCAGTCATTCCTCCTATGCATACTAGCCATGAGGAGATCCCTTATTAATAGGATTTCAATGTAGGAGATGCAGGACAAAGTCCAAAGTCTTCCTTCTGTGTATAATGCATTCCAAAGTTCAGCCAAAGCTAATAAGAGGTTTAAACGGTCCGAGAGCCTTTTACTAATGCTAGCCATATCTCTCCAGGCATTGTTGGTCTGTCAGTCGGTTGCTCTACTACTATTCGATGGATTGCCATGAACACAGTTGTGGTCCCCAGAAGTGGCACTTCCCCGCAGGATGAACTATAACAAGTTTAGAGATCCTTAACTTTCCATTCAGTGGCATCATGAGTTCAACGTTTTAAGCTGTCCTTGAGTTCATAACTAAACAGCTACAAAACTAACCAGACTCCCATCCTAGTTAGCAAGTGTTAGCAAACAAAGGTACTAAACTAATATAGTGATCGGGTTAAACATTACACCTGCTAGCTATCATCATGTTATCAGTGTTTATTAGGTATACCGGTTCAGTTGCTCGTTAACACAAATATCTAATCAGCCAATCACATGGCAGCAACTCAGTGCATTTAGGCATGTAGACACGGTCAAGACAACCTGCCGAAGTTCAAACTGAGCATCAGAATGGGAAAGAAAGGTGATTTAGATGAACTTGGCATGGTTGTTCATGCTGGTCTGAGTATTTCAGATACTGCTTATCTGCTGGGATTTTCCCACACAACCATCTCTAGGATTTACAGAGAAGGGTCTGAAAAGAGAAGATATCCAGTGAGCAGCAGTTCTCTGGGTGAAAATACCTTATTGATGTCAGAGGTCAGAGGAGAATGGTTGGACGGTTTCCACAGTAACTCAAATAACCACTCGTTACAGCCAAGGTATGCAGAAGAGCATCTCTGAATGCACAACACGTCAAACCTTGAAGCAGATGGGCTACAGCAGCAGAAGACCACATCAGGTGTCACTCTTGTCAGCTAAGAACAGGAAACTGAGGCTACAATTTCACACCATGTCACAAAGCTCAAATCATCTCAGACTGGTTTCTTGAAAATAACAATGAGTTCACTATACTTAAATGTCCTCTACCGTCACCAGATCGCAATCTAGTAGAGCACCTTTGGAATGTGGTGGAACTGGAGATTCACATCATGTTAGAATTTAGGCAGTTCTGAGGCAAGAGGGAGTCCAACCTGGTACTAGAAAGGTGTATCTAATAAAAATGGCTGGTGAGTGTACATTGACAGTACAGTAACAATAATCAGTTTTAAAAGAAAGTGTTTTCTTCAGTGAAGGTTTTCCCAGAGTGAAAGTTATGGATTTTATCAACCATTTCTTACAGTAATATTATGTTACAAGTATGTACTGGAGGAAGGATTACAGTAATTAAAACTTCCTCCACATAGCCTGTTGTTTAAATGCACATATGGATATTGTTTTAAATGACTAACATATTTGACTCTGTCCTTCAAAATCTTTGGTATGCTAAATCTGTCAGTATGATCTTCCACAATCGTACACTGACATCAGCTCCTTTAATAAGCACCTTTTAGGCTATTCTCCTTTACACCCTCATTCTTCTTCTAGCCTTTTCTGTTTTATTTCCTCATTCACCTCTCTTCTGCTTCTTTTGTAACCCTCCCTAGGCTGTTTCCTGTTTTTCTCTGTCCCTTTTCTCTCCCCGTCACTTCTTTTAACCATCACTCCTTTTTCCTCCAGCCACACCCATCAATCTCTGGTCTTGGGAGAATTGAAAGCGAGAGGAGAGCCCTGCTCTCCCTCCCTCCAACAACACCTCCATCCTCTCATTTTCTCCTGATATGATATGAGTGATTCAGCTGGAAGGAAAAGGCTCAGTTTACAGTAGTTGCTGCCCTTCTCCTCCTCTCCTGTGAGTTTTGTGCTCCACTTACCCTCCCAGCTTTCACATCTCTGGAAAATCTGAATCTGTCATTTGTTGTTCCTCCTTTCGCAAAACTTGTTTTTCTTTGCTCGTAAAGCCTCTCAGACGGTCCCTATAAATGCTTTATGAGGCCACTTTTGTATTGGACTTTCCACCAGCTTCCATCTTCGGTTTCCTTTTGTGTTGGTGAGGATATAATAGTGGTAAAATGACAAAAAAGAAGTTGGTCCCTCTGAGGTCAAAGGAGTAAGATGTACCCTCTGTTTGTTTGCTAGTCTTATGCAATAGAACAACTGACTCGTGTTAATGCAATTGAATCAGTTTGTTGCTTGCATATTTACTAGTTAACGCTCTGGGATAATTTTCTTGTTCCATCTAATTTCTACCCTCTCACCATTTCTCACCCTCTTATAGTAGGCCTATATTTCTATATCCATCTCTCTTCCATCTCCACCTCTGTGTTTTTCACTGAATATTTCTGCAGCAGTGCTCCACATCTCCTGTGTGGAGCTTTTCTTCCCTCCCTCTGCACCCTTGCCATGCTAGTCCCATGGCTCCAGGGTTTTCCTATGTGTATTTATTGCTTATTTATAGGCACTGAGCACTGTTTTCTATCTGCTTATCAACAGCCACCATTTACCCCACCCACCAATTTACCAGACACAGCCCTGGGATTTCAGGGCACCACAGGCCCTGGCTGCAGTCACTCAGACCTTGATCCCCGTTCTCTCTGTCTTTCATTTCAAAAAAGTTTTCCCAAATCCCTTGATTTGTGCCCTGCTGATTTATGTTTTTTCACAACACCCATTTTTTATTACTTTTCTTTCTTTTACAATCTTTCCCTGCTAACCCACTTCCTTGGCTTTCTGCCTCTCTCTTCTTAAGTCAGTGCTCTCCTCTGCTGTTTCACAGAGCGTTCGTTGCTCTCAGACTCCGAATCCCTTTCTGCCCCTTGCTTTTTTTAATGCCAGGAACAACAGAAAAGAACTTGCTTAAGCGCTCCAGTCTTCTATTCCTGTCAAGTGCGTATTACTTTTGGTATGGGGTGTGAACTGCGATCAACAGAGATTTGGGTGTCATAAATCACACATGCTAGTCAGCTACCATGTTGCATGTTGCTAAATCAAGTCAGTGCACATTTTCCTGTGTTTACGATTTTGCAACAACACATTAGTTAGTCGAAAAGGAGACAGACAGAAGCACACAAGTTGGATCCCGTTACTGTGGCATGCCACCACCTTCTTAGGCAGGCGGCAAACAGTATAATTACAATAATTGTCTCAGCAATAAATTTCAATTCAGACATGAAAGAATTTGGAGGAGGTTGCATTACTAATTACTCACATAGTTTGCAGCCCATGTTCTGACTGCTGGGACAGAGACAGAGCTTTAATGTCAGGGACTGGCACAGTGGTGGATGGTGGGTAATTTTAAGCTAGAATTGATTAAAGAAACTCACAAGTTGAGGCACAGTTAAATTAAATTGTGCACAGCAGGCACATGATTAAAAAAGCCTTCTTGGTTGTTTGTAGTGCACTGTGTAGTGGAAATAGTGAGAGAAGGCTACGGGGATAGAAACAACTTGGGAGGTAGACAGCATGAATGGTTAGTCTTCTCACGTCCAGTTCAGCTTCACTCTGTCCTCAATGTCAGACACTCAGACTATTTAACATAGTTACATACTTGAGATTCTGTACTTCTCAAATTATTATTATTCGTATTGAAAATGCATGACTTTGCTTTGGTGAAAACTGTGTCTGTGTATTTTCTTCATTTTGCATAAACCAGCTTGAAACCAGTTCAGACAGGACCTCTATAGTCAAAAGAAGGTTATTTCCATCAGTAGTAATTTATATTTCACTGTATGCCTCTGTTCTGGGACCTCAGACACAGCATTAAAATGAGAAGTGAAGGTGGGTTGTAAAGTTGCTTGCAGATGTGTGCCAACTGTAGGCAGGCTAAATCAACTTAAATGGCTTGCCCTATATAAGATTTGCCAATTGGATGTGCAGAAGGATATCACATGAGCCATCAGTTGATATGGGCCCGCCTGAGCTAGTGCTAGGCTTAAATATTCCACAGTTAGTGAGTAAAAAAATGTAATAATGATGTTACTCTGTCCAACCGTACTATTTTTTATGTAGCAATTTTGGAAAACTATGTTTCTTACTCTCATCAAGAGTTAGATGGGAAAATCAAAATTTCTCTCACATGTACAATGAATACAAGTCTAGATCCAAGAGGGGTCGAGCAGAAAGACAGGAACCAACAGAACTCACCTGTTTTGTTGTTCTTGATCACTGAACAGAAAAAAAGATTAACTGAACTGGTCAAACAAAGATTTTTTTTAACCTGTGTTACCTTTTATTTATTTGTCATTTAAGACAGAAACTTCAAGAAAGGGTTTAATTGTTCTCCAGCATTCCACAGTAAAAACCCATCAGCCATGCTCTAAGACTGACTTGGTGCTCTAAATGTTTCTGACTTCACTTAATTGTGATTAAAACATAGCCCCCTTTTATCTCTAAATTTGAACCATTAACAAATCACTAGTCATACCACCACCAGTATCTCAGATTTTTTTCTCTTTCTTTTAAGTCCAAAGCCACAGGAAATGAGGAAAATCCATTAGCTTGGTGGTTTTAGCCATTCTCCCCACCGACACACACACACACACTCTGTACTCTTTACTCCAGTCCAGTGGAAGCATATCACACCCTGTGGGCCTGCATGGCAAGGGCAGAGGAAATGGCCAGGCATTAATGGCTGCTTTGATTACTCTCTTGTCACTAATGTAGCCAACATGAAAGACGAGAAGAGAAGAGAGGGATGACTTCATCCCCAATGAGAGGCAATCTGATGGCATCTACATGTAGCCAGGCCATACTTATGCCATTTGGAGCACACATAATGCTGGGGGGGTTATACATACTGTACAATATCCACTACATACCTCCAACCTACCATGTGTGTATTTCTAGGTAATAACTGAAGAGGTTTGTGTTTGGAAAATAGGGAGGTTATAGGAGTCTTTTTCTTCACTGTCCTTCTGCCCTGTAGCTGGTGCAAGGGTGCTACTGTAGCCCCTCAAGAGTGCTGCTGCTAGGCTAATATCTTGGCTGTTGTTTAGACTACCTATTTGAGCAGCAGAAATACTTTACATACAGTACTGTGCAAAAGTCTTGAGCCACCTCTCATTTCTTTATATTTTGCTAGGAAGATGGGAAATAGCTGCAGCAATTTACTGAAGCATGTGCAAACATATATAAGGCAAAAACAGAGTTGTTACAATTCTAATGAGCTTGAAATAATATTTGGTATGACCACCTTTATTCTTCAACACAACTTGAACTCTCTTAGGCAAGTTTTCTTGTTATTTCTTTAAGTAGTCTTCAGGAATAGTTCTCCAGGCTTCCAAAGCTCTTCTTTGCATGTTGGCTGCCTTTTGTCCCATGACAGAGCCTTCACTGTGTTTTACAGGTTCCTGTAGATACTGACTGTTTAAGAGCTGTTGCCACTGATTTTCACTCCAGTTCTTGTGTAATTTGGCATACCTCAGCCTTTTTCTCCCTGTTTTGCTTCCTTAAGAATGGCTTCCTGACAGCCACCCTTCCACTGAGACCATTTCTGATGAGGCTTCAGTGAACAGTAGATGGATCAACTGAAGGGGCAGATGCATCTCTCAGGTCCTGGGTCAGGTCTTTGATGGATTTATTTTCCTATTTCTTAAGGACATGGCTTTCACATACTGTTCATCTGCTGTAGATATTTTTTTTAGGCCTGCCACTTCTTCTTTTGTCCACTTGTCCAGTTATTAAGTTGTGTGTTATGTGTAGACACAAAACTGGTTCATCCTTTGAGTTAGGTGCCTTTTAATGCTTGAATGATTCATAGGTCAGTGGTAAGTGGCTTAACAAAGAAAAGAAAACCTCTGAAAATGGTCAGGTACAAGACTGGACTGAAAATGAATGAAAAAGAAAAAGTGCTATTACTCAAGAACACTTCAAAAAAATTTAAGAAAGTCTGGCTCCCTGGAAGCAAAATATAAACAAAATGAGGGGTGGCTCGAGACTATTGCACAGCACTGTAGTTCACTGCTCACACTGTAGTCTGTAGTTTTAGTCTTTCTCAATTAGGCCAAGCCAACAAGCCTGAGGAGGCTTAGGTGCATATGTATGAGGCTGGAGTGTCTGCATGACCGTGAGTCAACTGCCTTCATAAAGTGTTGTGTTGTAATATTTATTCTGAACTTCTGAAATCTTGCCCCTGACAAATACCCTCCATATTGTAACTAAAATGACTAAAACTAATAAAAGCTTAATATTTTCAAAATATAAAAACTAAAGTGAAATTATCAAACCCACTCTGAAAATTAACCAAAACAGGATTATATTGGCAGGAGGAAAGTATTTGACTTTGTATTTTGATTTTAGGATGCGGTGCTTTTCATAATCTTGTGTTATAGTAAATTTGTATTTTTGATATTCTGATGTCTATGTTTAGCTGTTTCCTGGTGTTTTTAAGGATGAAAACAATTATTCAAATAATAGACTAAATAACTGTTTGTTGCAGCACACAAAAAGGTCTTTGCTTCAATTTACAATGTAATTTATCAGCTCAACAAATGTGGCACTCTCGTTCTGCTCGCTGAGGTCTTCTCCAATGAGATTAGCTCTGCGTTCACAGAGGCTCTGGCCCTTGAAATGTTTGGATAACCAAATTTTCAATTTACCATATGCATGTCCCCAAGAGCATTGGTGAGTCATATAAAACCTGATCAAGTGCGCAAAGTACAGACATGTGGTGATCCATCCTTTTCACAATTTCTGTTGCTTATGCAGCCATTTGCGTGTCAGCTCGAGTAATATAAGAGCAGCAGGCAACCTCTACTGGCATCAGCTGCACATGGAAACATAGGGCTGCATGTAAACTACTACATTTAGTGCTGAAGAAATGACAAAATTTATATTAAAATAGTTTTGCTCAGTCCATTTGGGAAAAAGTAGCATATTTTGAAAATGTACTAGACTTAATTTTTCATGTGAAAATATGCCCATCTTATCAGTCTAAAATTATGGCTGCAATTGAGTAGAGCATGCTGTCCCCTCTAATTGAGACGGCATAATTTGCCTTATTTGCCCAAATTATTGACGCAGAAAATCTTCTCAGTTCACACAAGAGCAAATCACAGAGCACATTGTAGCAAGGATTTTGGACTCAGCAATGATCTCCAAACTGGCTTTGAGTCTAATTTTCATGCTCGCAGTCATTTTTTGAGGAGCAGAATTTGTGAATTTGCAATATGCAATGAAAAAATTATAATAAAGCTTAAGTGATTTTATTTGGGGCTATAAACTTTTCTAAATTTTGATTGTCAGTGAGCTTTTTCGGAAATTCTTTCAGCACAATAAATGCTTTTTTAATATATCTTCATGCACTTTATTACAAAGTAATTAACATGAGACACCAAAGTGTGTTATACACATACAAAAGTGCTGATCTGATTCTGACTCCAGCGTGAGACTGTCTGCTGTGTAACGGTGTTGATCAGCCATGTACAGCTGTTTCCAGATGCCCTGGCCTCGTCCTCTCTCTTCATGATGCACATGCTCTTCACTGGTGTGATTGTACGTTTTTGTGTGTGTGTGTGTCTATGAGACTTGAAATTCTATTTTTCCACCTGCTCACTCAGCATCAAACCACACTGGAAACACATTACTACGTTGCCTGTAGTTCTCATCTCTCCCTCTCTTTCTATCTGTTGCCTGCTACCCAATCCCAGAAGTAGATGTAACCTCTCTGGGTGCTTTTGCCTGAGAGTTCATTCGGTGTCAGCCGCGGCCTTATTGACTGTAGCCAGTACAATATCTACTACATATGTCCATGAAAACGTTGGCTCCTTTGGAAATGAATCCGCTCTCAACAGAAACATCGCTGCCATTCTCTTTTCCTTTCATTCCCTCCTCATAATTCTATTAGTGGGTCCTATTCAGGAATGGCCTGATAAGTCCGCAGCACAATGAACTTTGCGATGGAGAGGTTCTTCGGGGGTTTGGATGGCGCTGGCCTGTGTGATGTTTCACAGAGCCTCGGCTTTGTTCTCTATAGTGTAGCCTCTAGCAGCAACTACTGCTGGAGCTGTAAGCCGGAGTCTATCAGCTCTGAGAGGAGCTTGATGAGCTTAGGAGAGACCTTTTTTTTTTCCTTTTTTGCTGGGGCTTCATGCTCTGTTTCTAATGCCACAAATGGCACGATAAAACATCTTGTGCCTGTGTATGTCATTAAAATGTGTTTGCATACACACAAATGAGCTAACTCGGAGACATATTTGCAAATGCAAAAGCACATCCATACATTTGCGCACATGTACACTCTGTGACACACTTAATCACACTGACTTGTGTCTGCTGCCTCAGGGAATATGTGCATGTGCACTTTTACTTGTGTGTGTGTGTGTGAGAGAGACTGGGCCAGTCAGGAAGATTAATATTGCCTGTGCCCATCCGCAGTGTGTGTCTGTACCATTAAGTTTTGTCGAACTGAGAGCCATAATCTGAAATGAACAGTCTCTTGTATGGCGATGCACTGACGTGGTCTTCATAACGTTCTGTCTCGGTTTAGGCGAAGTCGGCTCACCAATATGTGTGCTATGGTTAATATCTTTGAGTCTACAGTCTATAACCTTCTCCCTGATTCTCTTCAGTGTTGCAGGGCGGGTCTGTTCACTTTATGAAGGGACAGAAACAAAGAGACACCAGTGTAAGGTTTGATGGAGGAACTTAATGCAGTAAAATAGGTCCATCCATAGAAGGAAGTCCTTGGTTTAAAACACAGCTTCACTGAACCCACATTAAAACTGTGTCTGTTGTGGCTTTCACACATTATAAAATATGCATTTTAAAGGAAGAACACACTCTGTCTGCATGCTTTCCTGTCTCCTCTTGTGAGTATTGCTGTGGTGTTACCTCTTGTTTTCTTCCTCTGGTTTCTGTCCCACCCCCTGTCCAAGTATCCATCCCCTCAGAACTCTCCCTCTCCTCCCTCCATTGGGTCCGTTGGGATGCAAGAACAGAAGCGCCAGGCCTTATTGGTAATACCTTCGAATAAATCCATTGCAGGCTGTGAGAGCAAAAGGGCGGATGAGAGGGATTGAGGGAGGAAGAAGGGAAAGTGTGACATGGAAGAGGGCGGGCATGAATAATGAAAAGTGCCAGGACTCACGCTGTCCCATCAGGCCCACCGACACCCCGGCTTCGTCTGTTTTGGTTACAGGCAGGAAGGCTGTTTGCGCAAAGGGAGAGGGAGATAGAACAGAAGAAGAATGGCCTGAGAACTGGGGGGATGGATATATGCTACGTGCCTTGAGTGGTGAGGGCAGAAGCGGAGGCGAGCAGAGAAGCCGATAATTAGCAGTAATTGTTGTTCAGGGGGGAAATCAGGCAATTGGTTTGGGTTTCATATCAGGCGTTTCAAAGAATTTCACAGGTCTTCTGTTCTCTGCTTTGTTTATTTTAAAAAGTTTCATATTATATTTCATGTGATTGCAGCATTAGGCAAAGGTTTTTTTTTATTAGAGATGCAGCACTTCACACTTCAGCTTATTATTTTTTCAGTTGACCAATTATAAATCAATAATTACAAAACATCCATAAGTAGTTAAATATTTTAAATATTCTTTCTAGAGCCCAAACTGGTGTCTGGATATTCATTCTATAATGTTATACAAAGAAAAGTATCACTTATTAGTGTTATTAAAGTGCACCTATTATGCTTTTCCTTATTTTCTGTCATATATATAATATACTGTTACAGTGGTGGTGCTTATGTTAAACATGGCCCAAGTTTCAAACAATGAGGCCAGTGTATGTACAAGTAATCCCTTTAAGCCAAAAGCTCAGGTCTTAGATTGCTCTACATACTTGGTTTCAGACAAATCTTTCTGCTCTTGTCTCCGAATGTTGTCTGTGAGAATGGATATCTTTTATATGGTCATCTCGGGCACACAGTTCAGGCTGTGACCACAGCAGACCCTCCCTCTTGGTGTTTAAACTTTCTGTTTTCAGGGGCAGCCAATCAGAAGAAAACTGAACTAAAGGGAGGGTGACCTCAATGGGAGAGGAGCTAAAGCAGCTTGTTTCAAACAGTAGATGAACTGAGGGTAAATGAGAATTATTTTGAACTGTGAATCATACAAAGCTACTCTAGTAGAGTCCAAGAATAAAAAGAAAATATGGTGCTGAAAAGGATCACAATGGGGCCACTTTAATTAATGTAATGTCTTAGATATTATATTTGAAAGGCAGCAGGAAATAGATTGTCTAGTGTGAGAAACAAACTTGATAGCAAGATTTTTTGTTTTTTTTTTGCACAGCTGATGAATGATATATATATATATATATATATATATATATAGGCTGCTATAATTTAATATATAGGCTGCTATATAATATTTATATATGGGCTGCTATTTTA
>VUQI01062300.1:4800-16925 GCA_015106735.1 Paratilapia polleni
AATATTATTGTATTTAAGGCATATACCAGAGGCAAGATTTAGGAAAATCAGCATAAAAACACAGAAGTTTTTGAAAGCAGCTGACTCACAGTCTTGTAGACATCCAAAGTCTCAAGAAACATGTCCATCAAAGCCTCATCAGGCAGGTTGTAATGACCAAATTAACGAATACTAAAACTAAGGATATCTCCTCTATATTTTTATTTTATTAAGTCTAGTTTTTATTTTTATTTTAGTTAACTGAAATGGTTTTTTTTTCACATCTAGTTTTTAGTTTAGCTTTAGTTAACTATCATAACCTTGACATGGCCTAGCAGGATCAGGTCCCACAGTAGACCTAGGACACACTGGAGAGATTACATCTCTTGGCTGGCTTGGGAATGCCTTGGTGTCCCCCCAAGAAAAGCTAGAGGACGTGGCTGGGGAGAGGGAAGTCTGTCTCTGCTTAGACTGCTGCCCTCATGACCTGGACCCAGATAAGTGGCAGAAAATGGATGGATGGAGGGGATTAATTTTGTTTATCTGTAATGTTATCAATCATTTACAACTGTTAGTCATACTTTTAGCCATATGTTTTACCCATTACAGTTAATTAATTGTTAACTTTTCTACTCAAATCTGGTCAGCTCGGAGTAATTTTTATTATTATTGTGGTTTGTGTTTATTCAGATTAGTTTAGTTTATCTTTCCACGTACCTTCCGACTACTGCAGAGTCCCCCAGGTGTTCCTGTACCCTTCATTGGGAATCAAAGGCCTAGAGGGACCTGTTGGTAAAATTTTATCAAAACATATATGTTTGAGTTAAGATTCTGGTCACTGATTGAATAATACAATGTGATACAGTGTTTTTGTAAAATGATGCATCAGCTTCACATTTACTTCACGTTTATCCTATACAGCGTCGTTGTAGCCTTCAGAAGAGACCGCAGCTCACTCTGACATTCATTCAGTTCACACCTGTTCTGTCAACCTCTGCTCCACTTTTTATCTTAATCTTCCCGTCTCCCTGCACTTCAAACAAAAGCAAATATTTGAGCTGCTAAAGAAGTGTTGGCGTTCCTCCCCAGAATTTCCTGACAGCTGAAATGTGAGCTGTGGTGGGTTTTATTTTGTCAGATAGAAAAGTCTGACTTAAACAGACAGAGAGGAGAGATGTTGGAGGAGTTTATCTTCCCTATAAGTTATAAGGTATAAGTTTGGACTTGAATGTCAGTAGATGTTTGCTGTCCTGATAAATGCTGTCCTACATTTTTATTTTGCTGAAAATGTTTTTGGAGGTTGTTGTTGGGTTTTTTTTTTCAGTCTGAACTATGGAGCCACAGTCACTTTTTTGTATGCCGCTACATTTTAATCTCCTTGATTATTGAATATTCATCTGCCACTCTTTTCTTTTGGACTCATCATTTATTCTGAGTAATTAATTTGACTGGAGAAATGTGCAGCACTTCTGCCTGTTGGGAATTGTTATTTTGGACTTACAAAGGGTTTGGGAGTTGACTTCCTCTCTGTTTTGCATTTTGAATATTTTTGACAAACTAAATTACAGTTCAGTGACATGAAAAACTGTTTTCCGTTCAGCAGTTTATGGATGCGGTGGAGAGATACTGTACGCCTGTGGCAGGGATCTCATTAAGCTGTATTTTAATTAGTTTTCCTACTGTGTTAATATCTAACTGTTCAACCTCACTCTGCCCTTTGTATCCTTCAGCCACTTCCTTTGAAAAAAGGCAAACATGCTTTAAACACGCACTAATTAAAAATGATGGCAGCCTCGCTGGCTCCAGGGGTTAATGAAAGGGGCTGAAATTTAAAGAGAACGTCCCTAACAAACTTCTCCCACAGTGAAGTGCTGTGAAGGTGAGAGCGCAGCGCCTCTTTCATACTAAGTTACAAGGTGAATCAGTTTGCTGTGGCTGATGTGGACTAAAGCGGCTTAATAAAGCATGACAGACATTGGAGTGGACTCACAGTGGGCCATAAGTGCCAGATCCTCTGAATGTTGATGTGCGTGGAAGTGCAGGGATTTGTTTACCTAAAAAAACACAGCTGGTGTGCATCACATATGGGTGCTAAGGAGACGAATGTTGAATTTTAATATGTGGCAGCCTCACAGCAAATTGTTGCTGCAGAGATTTTATGTTAAACGGTACACAGGCTCACCAGTCTGAGATTTTAGATGTCAAAAGTCCTGCTTTACTGAAGTAAAAGTAAATATGTATTGTGAGCACAGTTAATAAAGTAACAAAAGTAGACGGTATTCAACTATAGGTGTGTTATCACTGATGCATTAATGTGTGAGCAGGATACGCTCACGGCCACTTCATTAGGTACATCTGTTCAACTGCTCATTAACACAAATATCTAATCAGCCAATCACGTGAAAGTAACACAATGCATTTAGACATGTAGGCATGGCCAGGTCAACCTGCTGAAGCTCAAACTGAGCATCAGAATGGGGAAGAAAGGTGAGTTAAGTGACTTTGAACCTGGCATAGTTGTTGGTGCCAGACACGCTGGTCTGAGCTGATCTACTGGGATTTTCCCCACACAACCATGTCTACGGTTTACAGAGAATGGTCCAAAGAAGAGAAAATATCCAGTGAGCAGCAGTTCTCTGGGTGAAAATGTCTTGTTGATGTCAGAGGTCAAAGGAGAATGGCCACTCTGCTTCAAGCTGATAGGAAGGCAAGAGTCACTCAAATAACTACTTGTTACAACCAAGGTATGCAGAAGAGCATCTCTGAACACACAATACGTTGAACCTTGAAGCAGATGGGCTACAGCAGCAGAAGACCACACGGGGTTCCACTCCTGTCAGCTAAGAACAGGAAACTGAGGCTACAGTTTACACGGCTCACCAAAATTGGACAACAGAAGATTGGAAAAATGTTGCCTGGGCTGATGAGTCTCAATTTCTGCTGCGACATTCAGATGGTAGGGTGAGAACTTGTCTTAAACAACATGAAAGCATGGATCTACTCTGCCTTGTATCAACATTTCAGGTTGCTGGTGGTGTAATGGTGTGGGAGATATTTTCTTGGCACAATTTGGACCCCTTAGTACCAACTGAGCATCGTTTAAACCCACAGCCTACCTGAGTATTGTTGCTGACCATGTCCATCCCTTTATGACCACAGTGTACCCATCTTCTGATGGCTGCTTCCAGCAGGATAACACACCACGTCACAGAGCTCAGATTATCTCAAACTGGTTTCTTGAATGTGACAATGAGTTCACTGTACTCAAATGGCCTCCACAATCATGAGATCTCAGTCCAAAAGAGCACCTTTGGGATGTGGTGGAACAGGAGATTTACATCATGGTTGTGCAGCTGACAAATCTGCAGCAACTGTGTGATGCTATCATGTCAATATGATAGCATCACACAAAAATCTCTGAGGAATGTTTCCAGCACCTTGTTGAATCTGTGCCATGAAGAATTAAGGCAGTTCTGAGGGCAAAAGGGTGTCCAACCCAGTAGCATCAAGGTTTACCTAATAAAGTGGCCGGTGAGTGTATTTGTTGTAGTTATTGATCAAGGTGGAGTTTTAGGTAGTAAATATTCATATGAAGACATTTCTCTAAAAGTAAGTCGCTTAGAGCAGAACGAACTGTCAAAGGTGCTT
Source organism: Paratilapia polleni (assembly GCA_015106735.1). Taxonomy (NCBI): domain Eukaryota; kingdom Metazoa; phylum Chordata; class Actinopteri; order Cichliformes; family Cichlidae; genus Paratilapia; species Paratilapia polleni. Next base: position 8,428 of record VUQI01062300.1, read on the forward strand.
AATGCTTCCCTTATAATGTTAAAGGAATATCGCTCTCTTTGGAGTAAACAGCTTATACTGAGAGAAAACTACAAACTGTAGGCAGACAGTTATATTTCATGCAAACATTTAAACACAACAATACTGTATGTACCCTCAGGTCATATAGTGGTGAGGGTGGGTCATTAGATTTAATGATAACTATTAAAATTACAACATAGAGAGATAGTCACAAAGCAAGCATCCTGACAGACATTTACTGAAAAAACTGTAGCAAAGTGATTTGATTTCATGAAAATATTAAGGATTATAAGTGTTTTATATTATTTTCTGCCATGCAAAGAATGACTAATTCTAAGAATGAGTGGGACTGAAACCCAGTATCACAATCCATTCATCCTGCTGTGATTGTCAAAAATCTAAGCAGAAATATTCACCCCATTGGGTTCATTTATATTCAAATGAAGCACCATGGCCCATTTCTAATTAAAGCTCTGTGGGCTCACTGCCTTAGATGGCAACTAGCTGAGATGGATGCCATTGAGAAGAAACAAAGCCACAAGCTCCCTTTAGAGACAGGTTAGACCAGACCTGCTCAGTAATATTGCGTCTCATTCTGCTTCCTTTGCTGCCCTCTCAGGGGGAAAAGCAGCCGGGGGAAAATGGGGGATTAAGCAGAGGAATCTGTCTCACCTGATTGAACAGATGGACTGAATTTTTTATTTTTTTTTTGGATGGGGGTAAAAGAAATGGGATGATTAGAGAGGTAGAAAGATGAGAATGGACTCCTTCTGATAAAGTCATTACCATAACAATATGTTCTCTAGAGAAATGGGGCCTGCTGGGGATGTCTAAGACGCTACTGGACTCATATTGTCCTTGCAGCACAAAGCACAGATACCTCTGCTATCACGCTTTGAACCACTACGTTCCTGCATTGGAACGTAGCTGGTCATAGGTTATTTTTATCCATGTGCATTTTCCTGTAGATCAGTCACTTTTTTCAAACAGATGTCAGAGTGAGTGGGTTTGCTGCTTTGCATACTAACTTTTCCTTCCACACAGGAAGCTCTTTGAGGGCGCAGACAGACAGAATGATGGCACGTTCACCAGTAGGCAAGTTATAATTTTTATCCGTTTACAACAGGGAGGATTAGCAGCTGCCGCCTCGATTACCGTCTGTCTTTTCAGGTTATTAGACTTCTCGGATGGTCATACATAGTTGACTCAGCAGCACTCTTATCCCAAGGCCTCATGACCCGTTGAACTTCCCACTCGCAGACCTTCATACTTTCCTCCTTAAGCTCCTTGAATCCAAAGCTCAGTTGGTGGCAGGGAGTGCGAGGTGCGGATATTTTCTTCCCAGCTTGCTTCAAAGTTGAAAAACTTAAAAGAATTAAGTTGGAGGGAGTACTCAACATCAGTGTACTTTTCACCATGAGGAACCCTACTCGGCTTGGAAAATAATTGCATAATGTCCTTTACGACTCTGGACAAGCTTTCTAAAGTTTGAGAAAATCTTTGTTTAGGCTTGAAAAGTGAAATTTGGGGATACACTGATGGTCTGTTGGTATGACTTGTGATAGCAGCATCCTCAGTTTGATTACAGTGAGAATTTTTGTGTTGTTTCACTCTTCCTTTCTGTCTTTTTCCCCTTTGTTTTCTATTACTCCTCAAGTGTTCACCATCAAAGTAGTGTTTTAGAAAAAAGTAAATCAGCATTAAAATTAAGCATAAAATAAAGTTTTAAAAACTACTTTACCAGGTAAAGAGAGCCTAACCAAACAGTGATGTTGGTGAAATCAGGCCCACATTAGACAGTAAAAGTCTGGCCTCTGCTGCTTTATTTTTGTTTTGATATGATAGTGGCATGGCTGTAAAAATGTCTGCATGTCTGTCAGTCGGTCAGTTATTTCTTCCATCTGTCCATCCATGCACTCCTAGCACTTATCCAAGCCTGGGGTTTAGGGGCAGCAGTCTAAGCAGGGATGCTCTGACATCCTTTCTCCCTGGACATCACCATTTTTAGTATCTCAAAAACCAGAACTATCACAGTTTGCTGCCTATTTGATTACTCACTGGAAAGAAAATTACTCAGCTACAGCTGAAATAGTTTAAGTAAATTACATTTGCGAAATTTGTTGTTGTAATTTTTGTAAATATGAGGATTTGCTGCAGCTAGCTTCATTTTATATATGAATATTTACTAGTAGCTTTGCTATCCATTAGTTTCCTTGTTCATATGCAGCAGACAGCAATGTGAAGCAGAAACAGCATTTGTCCTTCGTACGTTTTATTATAATTCTGTGTCCTTATACTTTTGTCAGAGTTATCAAACACTACCAATTGCTGGTATGCAGACTAACTAATGCTTGGCCCTCCAAACATTGCCGACATTGCTCCATATGTGACAACTATTTACCATTTTATCAACACTGAGGCTGTTGAAATTCAAGTGAGCTTCTGAAGAGGACAAATCCCAGATTTTGACTTTCTGAAGTTATGCATGCTGCTCAGCTGTGATTGGTACCCTGCTACAAGTCCTACGGACATTGCTTGGGGTGTTGTAAACAGCTGAGTTGGAGCTGCTCTGCTGGATAATCTAAACCATGATGACACCTCTCTAAATATTTTGCTTTTTTATGTTCTGTTAAAAAAAAGAAGTGCATACCAACATTAACGTCACTATATCTGTGATAGTGTGCAACGTTGGTGCCCTTAATTTTTCATTGTATGTGAGTGTAGCACCACAGATCACAGATCATGGCTGTACACTGTAACTCCACTTCCACCTTTATTAGACTGACATTGGTGTTGTTTCCTCTGCTCTTAGATGTTCCAGCGGCTTTGACCGCCATCGCCAGGACTGGGTGGACAGCAGCTGCCCAGATGAGGTGAGCGTCCAAGATAAATCATATGCTGAACAGCCGTGATGTGATCAGGTTTGACAGATGTTTAGATGTTTCAGGAAGGTGAAGCATCTGAAAATGTCTCATCTTTCAGACCAAGGACAAGATGTGTGACATCGTAGACACTACCTACCTCTACCCTTTCACCACCATGGTTGCCGCCAAAACAACACCCAAAAGGAAGGAGGCCACTGCAGGCAGGAACGCACCCTCCACCTCTCACCCTCCCACCAGCGTCCCCACTGAAGGTAAAGTAGAAAACAGAGCTGGATCAAGGCCACAGAGCATATTGCGCGGGAGCCCAGGGCGTTCTTTCAAGCAGTGATGGATGCTCCATTCTGGCAAGATGTTAAATTAAGTGCGTGTGTTGGAGCTGTTCTTTATTGGTATTGATGTGTTTTCTGTTTTACAAGATGCACAAGACACTCATCTTGTTTGAAGAATGCATAAATATGTGCTGTAGCTCTCTACTTAAATTTAAAAAAAATAAATAAATAATCCAGATGGTAAGCAGTGGAGCATGGCGCAGCAGCTGTGTTTGTACCAACTTTTAAAGAAAGCATATTGAATTAGGACACATCTCACCAGTCAAAAATGGAAACACCTACACAGACCTGGGATCATCTGCTAGCTCACTCTCAGTCTTTTATTCCTAAAAACATGACAGATCTATTGGCATTTGAAAAATATTCTCATCCCTCTGTTGTTCTTTCAAATCATTTCTGAGGTTGTTTATGAGGCATTTTACAATTTGACTGTGAAGGCTAATTTTCATTTTTGAAGGCTCAACATGAGCATATCAGAGGGACAGCTCAGGTTGAACGGTTTGGAGACAGAGTTAGAGAGGCAAGGCTAACATGGTTTGGGCATGTGCAGAGGAGGGATAGTGGATATATTGGGCAAAGGATGTTGAAGATGGAGATGCCAGGCAGGAGGAAAAGACCACAGAGAAGGTTCATGGATGTAGTGAAAGGGGACACAGGGTTGGTGTGATACAAGAGGATGCTAGGGATAGGGTGAGATGGAGGCGAATGATCCGCTGTGGTGACCCCTAGAGGAAGCAGCTGAAAAAAGAAGAAGAAACATTTAATTGGAAACTTAACATTTAGAATTTGGTGATTCTGGCTCATTCTGGTCCAGGTGTTGTTGCTTTATAAAGGCTATTCCTCTTGTTACCAGTAATTTGTCTCTTTCAATGTCTCATTTTACATTTGAGGGCTCTCTCTAGTAAAATACTCTTTCTTAAGGTGAGCAAAGTCAAAGTGAAATTATAATATTGTCAAAAAGAGGTCCCAGAGAAAGGACACTTTCTCAGCCTCAAAGGCTGCGTAACAACAAAGAAAAACTATATATTTGAGAGCCTTTTGTTAAAATTTTATGCCAGTTCATTAATGAGGAATGGGCTTGGGACTTAGTGCCACATACAAGGTTGAAAAATGTGCAGCACAGAGTATGTTTAAAGTTAAGTGACTTATAGTGAATAACTTCTAGTACTATATTTGCGATAGTGTCCTCACCAGATGTAGCACCTTGGTAAGCTGGAAAAAACATTGAGTGCAAACAAAGCTCAAAAATTGCCCCAAATAAAGCTTAAACTCTGGTTTCCTGGTCAAGAGTCAGGTGCTGTGCCTTCTTTACCCAGTCTACTTTGAAGTGAAAACACTTCAAGTGGGAAACATGTCTTTTGCTTGGGTTTAACATGAAATCACGCTTACATGGGTCGTATCAAGCCGTACAAATAAATGATCAGTAGGACTGTTTATTTGGAGGACTTGTCACTTATAATACAAGGCACACAAAGTATTTATTAGGTACCCAAAGTACAATCAGTGCAGCACAAGTACAAAAAGTAGCTTGCTTCGGGTGCCTGTATAGCTCACTGGGCTGAGCAGATCACCCACATGCCACAAGGCTATTGCACAGCCTCGAGTTCAGTTCCATCTTGGGCAATTTGCTGCATGTTTTCCACCTTTCCTGTCCACTCTCAAACTGTCCAGTGATAATAAAGGCTAAACAGTAGCTTGTTTTCAGTGTTTGCTCATACAGTATTTATATAGTGTGGTCTTTTCACTGTGTCATGTGTTTTAATCATGACAGCAACACACTGAATTAATCAAATTCTCCTTGTCTTCTTTCCTCAAGTTTTGTGAGAACAGCAAAAGTCAGGAAGGTCGTGTTCCTTTGATATTGCGCCGTAAAGTATTGAGCACATGATTTACTGCACCCCAGCAGGAGACTAACCCAAACCACACTGCTGCATATTCTGAGTTATCTAATGCAAATCTCTTTGGAGGCAGCAGACAGTAGTCTTTTGCTGATGATAGGAAAATGGCCAAGGTGTCCTCTGGAGTTTGTTTACTTCCATTTCTTTGCCTCCAGAGATGCCAGAGTTACGACGAGTTGGTCGAATTTATCGTGCCAATTTTCAGTTCATTCCCCTTTTTTATGGCCTTTGAACATTTTATTTCATTAAATAGGCAATTTATCTTAATCAGCTCCAGATGTGGTTGTAGTGAATTGAAATGATAGGAGGTGCCCACTCACCTCCTCATGTCTCTATGTATGTCATCAAATGAAAACACTATGTTTATAATCAACACTAAAATCACGCATGTGGTACACTGGTGCAGTAACTAATAAAATGTATAATCTGTGCATGGCTCTCAGCACTCAAGCCCATTTCTCTCTACTTAAGACCTAAAATATGTAAAACCAGTCCAAAAATTTGAAGTTTACTTTTTAAAGTGGCTCAGTAATTTCCTGACACAGCTGGGAATCGTAGGTTTTAGTAAACATTACTTGGTGTGCTGTAAAAATGCATTTTTGTGGCTATTTTGAGGAATTCAAGTCAGCAGGATGGTGTATGGCTCACAGACTCATAATAAACATAATAAAATAATAAGTGCCTGTATTCATTGGTGTTATTTTTAACATAGTTAACTGGATTTCTATGACACAGAGGAATGTGATACAAACAGTACTTCTAGCTGAGTTCAAATGACAAATTTTTAAGACCTCACCAGAGGGGACTTGATAGTAAAAGTTGTAATTAGGACTGAAAGGAAGTTTGTTTTTTTTAGTTAATGTTGTGCCTCAGGACACACTGTGAACAATCTTTTTCAATCTTTTCTTTTGGCTCCAGGGTCAGGGCTTTGTTTGACCTTTCATGTTCTGACTTTAAAGTTAAAAAAAAAATGAAAGCTAATAATGCTCTTTTAGGTTATTACTCCTTGACAGTTAAACCCTCAGAGTATCCTCTTGTATCTAGCCGGTTGATTACTTATTGTCTGTGTTGTTCTCATCCTGTTCATCCCTTTTATTTTGTGCGTCTGGAGAGCTTTATTACTAGTTTAATCTTGGGCTATTACTGAGCTTTAAATTCTTATTTTCTAACTACTAAAAAAATGCCCCCCCAAAATTTACTTTTTTAATCTTAGATAACTTTTCACTGTAAAAGTGTGTCTGCAGTGTTACTCCACTCTACTCTACTCTCAATGTCATTTGTCCTCCATTGTTGGGATTTTTTTCAGTCTTTCTACATTTAGGTCTGTATTATCTTTTATTTTGTATTCCAAAAAAAAAAAAGGCATTTAATTTCATGGCAAACTCAGGCAGAGGCTGACCTTTTCCGTGGCACCCCCATTAATCATCTTGTGGGGGCTCAGTTTAAATGGTCAGGCCATCTCGGTCGGGGTGCTCGATGGGCTGCTGTGATGAGGATAGATGCAGTGACTTCAGGGAAGAATGTGAAAACTGTCCCGCTGTGAGGCAAAACACGACGAGTTGTCCCACAGATCAAACTGGGGTGTGGTGAGAGGCCTAACATGACATGAGGAATAAAATGTGTGGTCTGTGTGTATGTTAGCATCCACGAGTTCAGGAGGTCGTGCTGCGGTATTTGCATTTGTTATAGCCGACTATCTGACAGCGGATCAGTTTCACCGACTATCCCCTGTCCTGTCAGCTGCAGGGGTCAAAGGTCAGGCTAGATTACAGGCTGGGTGGCTCATGCACATGCTGCAGATGGATAAGAGCGCAAGGGAGGGAAAAAAACTGGAGAGGATGAATGTGTCTGTGTGGGTGGAGGTTTGTTTAGGTGTGAGAGATGGAAACATCTCGTCTCTCACTCTGCTCACGTTCAACTGTACTTAATATGCCTGCCTCTGAGGAACTAGTCACCTATAAAGGTACAGCATGACTACTTACGTGAATTGAATTTTTGCAGTAATTTGTATTTTAAGCCATGATAGCTACACGGCACTGGGGATGATTGTAAAACTGATTTCTTTCCCACCTTCCGCTGCACGTAATAGGAAAAAAAAGCCTTATGTCCTACCAGATAATTTGTCAATATTTTTCTCTCCCTTTTAAAGTCTTAAACACTTCATACTAATTTGACATTAATGTGGTCCATTTACTATTCAATGAAAAGGTATGGGTTGAAGTTAGGAAAAAAGAATTAGCAGCTTGCACACTTCAGAGCTCCACTTTTTACCTATTTACTGCATCTTAGTAGTGTGTGACATTTCAAGCACACCTGCTCCCCATCAGTTAGGAAGTTAGGACCCCTCTCAAAAATGCAGCTGTTCAGATTTCTGTCAGTATCTTTCTCTTTTATTCACAGACCCCTTAATGTTTTCTCAAAATGACTTACAACACAGGTGGAACTAATCAGAGCAAGGAAAATGTAAATATGGGGGGAAAAAGAAAAAGACAGGAAGTAAAACAGCAAAAGATGCTCAAAAAAATGTAACTACCAAAATAAATCAGGGAGTGAGAACAAGAAGAGATTAGGAAGCTAACACAGACAAACGGGGGAGACTCAGACAGGGAAGCATCGACAACACGGCAAAGAAGTAAACACAAGAATCAAAAATATACCCACAGGCCACTGTGTTAGGTACACCTTGCTAATGCCAGGTTGGACCCCCTTTTGCCTTCAGAACTGCCTTAATTCTTCGTGGCACAGATCCAACAAGGTGCTGGAAACATTCCTCAGAGATTTTGGTCCATATTGACGTGATAGCATCACACAGTTGCTGCAAGTTTTTTAGCTGCACATCTGTGATGTAAAGCTTCTGTTTCACCTCATCCCAAAGGTGCTCTATTGGATTGAGATCTGGTGACTGTGGAGGTCATTTGAGTTCAGTGAACTCACTGTCATGTTCAAGAAACCAGTTTGAGATAATTTGAGCTTTGTGACATGGCGTGCTATCCTGCTGGAAGCAGCCATCAGAAGATGGGTACACTGTGGTTATAAAGGGACATGGTCAGCAACAATACTCCCAGAGTGTGCCAAGAAAATAACCCTCATACTATTACACCACCACCAGCAGCTTGAACTGTTGATACAAGGCAGAGTAGATCCATGCTTTCATGTTGTTTATGCCAAATTCTGACCCTACCATCTGAGGGTTGCAGCAGAAACTGAGACTCATGAGACCAGGCAACATTTTTCCAATCTTCAGTTGTCTAATTTTGGTGAGTCTGTGTGAACTGTAGCCTCAGTTTTCTGTTCTTAGCTGATAGGAATGGCACCCGGTGTGGTCTTCTGCTGCTGTAGCCCATCTACTTCCAGGATTAATATGTTGTGCGTTTAGAGATGCTCTT
>VUQI01062302.1:0-10013 GCA_015106735.1 Paratilapia polleni
TCCATGCCACACAGCTAGGTCGATCAAGGTGTGGATGAAGCACCACCAGATCAAGACCTTGTCATGGTCAGCCCAATCTCCAGACCTGAACCCCATTGAAAACCTCCTGTCTCTCTCTCTCTCTACATCAAAACCATGATCTAAATTCTGTTCTAGATCGGGCAACAAAAAGAAGAGCTGTGATGTGTCTGGGCCCAAGATGGACAGAAAGATACAGTATACATGCATCAAGTACACAAAATACATATGCAACACACAGACCAAAACTCTGTCCCTCATGTGTTGTATAGGCTGGCTCGAATAGGCTGTTCTTTCAATGGGGCTGAACTATAGACTGACATTAATCTGTTGAATTTCTAATGAAGTTCAAAGAAATAAACATCAATAGTGATTAGAAACTTTTCTGAATTTGTATTTGTTCATAATAAATGTTTTTTCCACCCATATCTTGGGTATGATTGATTTTTCTTTTTTTTATTATTTTACTGTATGACAAAAAATGAATGGCACTTTTATTCATGAATGTGCTCTAATAGAGGTAAATAGCAAATATTAACCATATATGTGGTCTGTAGGAGGTCTGACACTATTTATGTGATGCTTTTTTCAGCAGATGGCTGCTTTAAGTTCTGATTCAAATGTCCCTGACATCCTGTTATGTAATGCTAATGTAACCTTCAGCAGGGTGTTGGCTCACTTACCTTTTAAATAAACAGATCCTAGAGGGTTAATGGAACCTGTCCTGTAGGTTCTCATCTTCCACCACCTCCCCTCAGGGCTGTGTGCTCTCACCACTTTTATTTCTTTGATATACTAATGAGTATCAGAGCAATCAGACATCAGGATTTATCCTTAACTACTGACGACTCTGTATTCATGAGTCGTCTGCAGGGTGTGAAATCTATGATTTGCTGGTTTGGTAGTCTTAATCTGAAAAGCAAACTGGAGAAAACTGTCAAGCTCTCCTTTAAGATTTCTGGTACAGCATCTGTATAAAATACCCAGTACAGGGGCCCAGTTCAGCTTTCACATTGAAGTGATGTGAGTAGCTTTCCTGAATACTTAGCAGTTTCTAATCTAATCAGTGTATAAAAAGTCTGAGTCAAAGGAGATCAAGCTGATAACTGCCTTCTTCTCAAAGCCTCCCCTGCTACCTTTTTCATAAACACCCCTACAGGCCAAACTGAGAAGACTTGATGAAAACGTTTTGGTTAACGACAGCTTCCTCCAACTGTAAAAGATCTTAGTTGCTGGATAGTTTTTTAATTCGTGACAGCCGGTTTGAACCTTGAACTCAGGATCTGACTTAAACAGACACAGTCTGCATTGTGCAGACAATCACTGAGGAGAGGCCGCTGGCATTTTAATTCAATTCAATTCAATTCAATTTTATTTATATAGCGCCAAATCACAACAACAGTCGCCTCAAGGCGCTTTATATTTTAGGGTGAAGACCCTACAATATTAGAAACCTTTGAATCAAATGCAGCAAGTACAGGAGAGTTTAACTACAGGTTATATGCTTACAGGCCTCTTGCACTGGGACTGGGCAAAGATAAATTTGTTTATCTTTGCTTCACATCTTCACTCCTCAAACCCTCATCCTCCATTTTGTCATCTTTCAATACAAGGAGAGACTCAGACCGGTTTTCAGTTCCATTTTTCCGAAAAATTAAAGACCAGGTTACATCTGTTATTCTTGCAGGCAGTTGGTTCATACTACACACCTGCTTTGTGCAGTTTGTCTGCTTGACTGTTTCCAGCTCAGATAAGAGCTGCATCAACTGGTTCAACAGGTCAGCAGTTTATTTTCCTCTATGTAAAAACTAAACCAGCCAAGAATCCTGTGCATAGTGTAACAGACTGGATCAGAAAGAAGACACAGAATACAGAGTTCTGACACAACTTCACCTCCTTCCAAGCCACACGGACCAGAGGAGAAAGTCTGAAGAGATTAAAGCTCCTGCAACATTTGTAGTATAAAGAACGACTTTATTGTTTGACATGTTTCAGCTTGTGGCCTCATCATAAAACATATTACAGACAACATTTAACAGGAGAGGTATAGAAGTATAGAGAAAAACACTAAACAGCCAATCATACACATCTACATACATTTATACCAAAGAGGCACTAACAACTAACAACTTGCCATGCACTCATATGGTTTAAAGCCAATCACTGTCCCTGGCAGTATGTCAAATAGAAAACCTGGGTGGTACCTCATAAAAAAGGTGCAGGACTAACATGTGTAAAACCTTTACTAACAATGAAGGAACAAAACAAAGAACCTCAAAATGTGTAAACTTTTTTACACATTTGAAAAAAAGTTTCCCCTCATAGAAATACATCATCATTATCTGTTATATGAATGAATTCACAGGGCAGGATTAGAGAGAGGGAGATGTCTGATTGTGATACTAAAGGGAACTCATTTGTTCTTTTGACATTATTACACCGACACTGGCATTACAGAGCATCTGGAAAGTATTCAAAGTGCTTCACTTGTTCCACAATTTGGATTAAATTCATTTTTCACCTTAAAATTCTACACATAATACCCCATAATGACAAAGTGAAAAAGGTTTGCTTGAAATTCTTGCAAATTTATTAAAAATTAAAAACAAAAATTTAACATGTACATAAGTATTCAGCGCCTTTGCTATGACACTCAAAATTGAGCTCAGGTGCATCCTGTTTCCACTGATCATCCATCAGATGTTTGTTTAACTTGACTGGAGTCCGCCTGTGGTAAATTCAGTTGATTGGACATGATTTGGAAAGGCACACACCTGTCTATATAAGATACCATAGTTGACAGTGCACATCAGAGCACAAACCAAGCCATGAAGTCCAAGTAGGTCTGTAGACCTCTGAGACAGGATTGTATCAAGGCACAGATCTGGGGAAGGGTACAGAAAATGTTCTGCAGCATTGAAGGCCCCAATGAGCACAGTGGCCTCTCTCATCCATAAATGGAAGAAGTGTGGAACCATCAGGACTCTTCCTAGAGCTGCCCGCCCGGCCAATCTGAGCGATCGGGGTAGAAAGGCCTTAGTCAGGGAGGTGACCAAGAACCCAATGGTCACTCTGACAGAGCTCCAACATTGCTCTGTGGAGAGAGGAGAACCTTCCAGAAGGACAACCATATCTGCAGCGCTCCACCAATCAGGCCTGTATGGTAGAGTGACCAGACAGAAGCTACTCCTCAGTAAAAGGCACATAACAGCCTGCCTGGAGTTTGCCAAAAGGCACCTGAAGGACTCTCAGACCATGAGAAACAAAATTCTCTGGTCTGATGAAACAAAGATTGAAGTCTTTGGCCTGAATGCCAAGCATCATATCTAGAGGAAACCAGGCACCACTCATCACCTGGCCAATACCATCCCTAAAGTGAAGCATGGTGGTGGCAGCATCACGCTGTGGGAGTGTTTTTCGGCTGACTGGGGCGAAGGTTCATCTTCCAACAGGACAACGACCTTAAGCACACAGCCAAGATAACAAAGGAGTGGCTTCAGGACCACTCTCTGAATGTCCTTGAATCGCCCAGCCAGAGCCCAGACTTGAACCCGACTGAACATCTCTGGAGAGATCTGAAAATGGCCGTGCACCGACGCTCCCCATCCAACCTGATGGAGCTTGAGAGTTTCTGCAAAGAAGAATGGGAGAAACTGCCCAAAAATAGGTGTGCCGAGCTTGTAGCATCATACTCAAAAAGATTTAAGGCTGTAACTGCTGCCAAAGGTGCTTCCACAGAGTATTGAGCAAAGGCGGTGAATACTTATGTACATGTTATATTATTGTTTTTTATTTTTAATAAATTTCCAAGAATTAATTTTTTTTTCACTTTGTCATTATGGGGTATTATGTGTAGAATTTTGAGGGAAAAAATTAATTTAATCCATTTTGGAATAAGGCTGTAACATGACAAAATGTGGAACAAGTAAAGCGCTTTGAACACTTTCCAGATGCACTGTATATGGCCAACCTCCACGTTTACCTGTTGACTTACGGTTTCCCCCTAAAAGAGAAACTGAAACATCAGATTGACAGTCATATGCACAGAAATGGGAAACGGGGATGCGTTCTGCATATGAGATTGCAGCAAAAAACCAAGGGTAAGAGACAATATGACCGTGCTGTAAGAGGTGTTGTTCTCTAGCCAGGTGACAGAGTGTTGGTGAAAAACTTGTCAGAAAGAGGTGGACATGGCAAACTGTGGACTTACTGGGAGCAGACAGTGCAGCGTGTGAAAACTAAATTTCTGTCAAGGACCAAACTAAATTTGGGCTGAAACGCAGGACACAAAAGTAAAAGTTCAGCTGGTTTATTAAAGCCACAGATGTTAAAGCACTCAACAAAGATTGAATCGAGAATTGTCTGGTGTTTTCTTTCCAAGTGGGGCAAACAAGGGGGACAGGCAGGTGAATCCAAAAGGTTTTTCATGCCATTCATGCATTACCAGCAATACAGTGCAATACTTGTTTTTTTGTGCTTAAAAACATCACTGCAGCATGTTCATGGATAGAGTCTGGTCAGTGCTCTGTGTATTGCTTGTTTAGCGAGTTTCAAATACACAACAGTGGCAGTACAAATTAAAAGTTTTACAGTTTTACTACTGTTGATGTTCACTGAAGCCATCTTGGATTGTTAACTCGGGGTTGGTGGAGCTGTTCTGACTTTCCAAGTTGAGGAGGCGTTCCAGTTGAAAATTCCGACTGGGAACTCAGAAATCCCGACTTCTGACTTCATCTGGAACGCACTAAAAGGCACACACACACCCACACAGACAGAGGAGAGAAAGAGAGAGCAAAAGGTGGAGAAACAGTTGGAAAGGCAGGTCAGCACAAGAGGACCTTGACACCAGCAGTAAAAACATCTAGAGGGTGTACTACGAACAGCCAGGCTTTGTGTTAGCTGGCTAACACAAATCAGAACAGTGATTATCAACTTTGTCTGTTAAGCCAGGCTTTCTGCTTCAGGCTCTGTTCATGTATTAAGGGTTTAAAATGTGAGCAGAAGACATAAACATGGATTTAAAAGACAATTTATTACTTATGGGGACTACAGTTGAGTTCATGTTGTAACAATTCAGTTCATATTGTAAATAAGTTAAAAAGGGGACACTCCAGTATTTGTTTCTGTTTTTATTATGTCTATAAGTACTAATTAACTGGCCTTTTCACCGTATTGTATTGGTTACCATCCTGGAACATTACTGAAAGATGTCACTAGGTGGCGCATAGTACCCAGGAGGAATGTAAAACCCCCTCAGAGGCCAGCTGTAAACACGTTATGTTTGTTGCCTCTTTGTTTTAACGTGCAGGTGTTTTAATACTCATGAAAATGATATGAATGTGACACAGTGTATGTGATAAGATTGTTTTGAGTCAGTTAGAATAATGTATAGTGTTCGACACTGAGTATTTTCCAAGTATACTGTTTAAACAGAGATTGTAGCTGCAATGTTGTGGCGCTAGGCTAACAGACTTGTTGCTAGCAGATAAAGGGAACCAGTAAGCAGATGCTGTTGTAATGAATGTATAGTACAAGTGAAACTGAAGAGGAACAACACTTGTGGACATTAAGATGCATTTCATCTTGCCTCAGTTTCGACATAATTGTATTTGCTAAGGTCACTTGTGCACCGTTTTAAAATGTATTCACATCGGTTACACGGTAATTTACAACCAGTTGCTGGTTATCATAAGAAATAGTGAATAAGCTTGTGTTTCCTTGTGAAGGGGCAGAATCACTCCTGCAGCCAAGCTGTAAACACATTATGTTTTGTGCTTCTTTGTTTTAACATGCAAGGTTTACGACCGCACCCCTCCCTGACACCCACCAGGCCTGGGGGGCAATCACCAAATCACCAATAAATTAACTCCAGTCAAAGTCCTGGACCAACGTGCTACTCCAGCTACTTCTGAGATACCAAGATGTCTACTTTACATGACCTGCGAAGAGGAATTCAGAGGAAGAAATCCTGCAGCCAAGCTGTAAACATGTTATGTTTTGTGCCTAAACATTGTAGTAACCCTGGTAGTGGCTTGGGTGCTCATGCCTGCTTGGATTTGTGGACCATCAACTTCAAAACAACCATCATCGGTGTCCTTAGCAGTTGTACGCATGCTTAATGCTGATCTGGAGGTGATGTGGGAAAGTTCACTGTCTTCTTCTGAGTCAGTCTTCAACAGAGGAAGACCAAAAATACATATCAAAAGCAAGTAATCATAAGTTATCTTAAACAGATTAAAATCAGAAATCTCCATCCTGATTGGTATCAAAGATTAGTTTTAAATTAATATATATATTACATTGCTACAAGCAAAATTGTTGACATTTTTTTTCCAAGTTATATATTTTTTTCTGTTTACCAATATCAAGTTATACAAACAAAAACTTAGTGTCCTTGATGGCCTTACATAGAGGGCTTTGGTTTTAAAAACCTTCAGGATTAGCATCCCATTCAGCGCCTGATCCTCCTGGAGCTTTGGAGACACCAGCTTATTGCCACAAGCCATTAGAAACCCGAGGCTACAAAGAACATAGCGATATTACAACAGAAATGGCTATGAAGTTAAATATGTTATATACTGTTGTGTGTGTGTGTGTGTGTGTGGACTGTTTGTGTTTGTTTTCTTTGGTTTTATTGCTTCTGTTTGTCATAATTGGAAACTGGCAGGACACACAAAACCTTATTGTAAAGGAAGGTTTTGTTGGCAAACAGTGAATGGAGGGTTAAGAGTGTTCTCAACGAGATATGGTTCACGGGAGGTCTGCCAGAAAAGCGAACAAATATTAGAAGACTGTCTAAGATTGTGTTTGGTTGGTTGATGGATAATGGCGCCAGTGTGTGTGGCTTGCCATTTGTCACTACCAGTTCTGTTTGTGCTGCTTCTAGCACTTGTCACTCAAAATATCAACGCTCTACTGGTGTATGATCGTCAAAATCTCCTGGATCTTCGACTCTTTGCCGGAGTGAAATTTGGTTATAATGGCCAGAAAACTTTGCCCCCATTTTTGGCGGAGATCCCTGATTACCTCCGCCGTGCTCCGGTTCCATCTCCCCAGAGGAAACGCCACCTTCGTCAGAGTAAACGCAGCGGTAGGCTGGTGAGGCTGAAGGCCTGTTTGGCTTACTTTTTTGTGGTGTCTCAGACTGTACATGGAGTGGCTCATCACCTCTTTCCTTCCCGGCGTTCACTGGAGCCTGTCTATACCTGGTTGGTACCTGTCGCCGGCCTGGAAGAGCTATTCCAGTTGTCAGAGCCACACCGCCCCTACTCTCCTCGTCCCCGGTAAATCTGGGGAACCTGTGGCCTCTCTACTGGGACCCCCGGAATGCTGACGCCCTGGTCTCACCAGCTCCTGTCAGGATTGGCCTGGTGAATGCTAGGTCCATAGCAAATAAAACTTTCATCCTCAAGGACTTCTTCATCTCCAATGGACTGGATTTCCTTTGTGTGACAGAGACGTGGGTAAATGTTTGTGAGTCCAGCACCTTCTCGGAGCTCTTACCGCCTGACTGTGGTTATTTTAATTCCCCCCAGACATCAGGCCAAGGAGGAGGAGGAATAGAGTCTGTTTTTTGGAGTATATATAAATGTAAGGATCTCTCTCCGTTGTCCTCTTTCTCCAGCTTTGAACTGAGCTTATTTGAGCTGGGTCCCTCTCACCCAGTGTTGTGTGCTGTGGTCTATCGACCACCTAAATACAATAAGGACTTTTTAAATGACTTTTCTGAATTATTGGCTGAAATCATGCCTAAATATGATCGAGTCCTTATTGTTGGAGATTTTAATGTACATGTGCGCTGTCCTGACAAACCAGTGGTTAAGGACTTTTTAAGCATAATTGATTCTTTTAACTTCATGCAGTGGGTGTGTGGACCCACACAAGAACGTGGACACACACTGGATCTCGTTTTATCTTATGGCTTGCCTGTTTTAAACTTAACCATTTGTGACCCAGTGTTTTCAGATCATAAGCCTGTGTTATTTGACATTGCCTTGCCCTGTAGCTCTGTTAAACCCTGCGCTCCTGTGCGCTGTCGTGTTAT
Organism: Paratilapia polleni; assembly: GCA_015106735.1. Classification (NCBI taxonomy): domain Eukaryota; kingdom Metazoa; phylum Chordata; class Actinopteri; order Cichliformes; family Cichlidae; genus Paratilapia; species Paratilapia polleni. Next base: position 8,063 of record VUQI01062302.1, read on the forward strand.
TAACCCGTCCATTGCTGCACATTTTTCAGCTTTTTTCGATCAGTGTGGCTTTCCTGAATCTGTATCTTCTGATACAGAGGATCTCAGCTCCTGGTTTCATTCCACCTTCCAAACTGTATTAGATGCGGTGGCTCCATTAAAAACCAGGCAGCCTAAAACCGAATCTGAGCCGTGGCTGAATGACACAGCTCGTGCTGTCAGACATGAGTGCCAAAAAAGCTGAACGTGGAAAAAGGCCAAGCTACAGGTATCATTTCAAATATTAAAGGACTGCTGACATTGTTATCACTGTGTTATCCTATTTTAGGTCTAGTTCCAAACTTCTGTTTTTCTCAAAAATCTTGGAGAAAAATGTATATATAAATATTGCCAAATGAAAGCCTTTCTAGATGAAAATAATGTCCTTGAGGTTTTTCAGTCTGGTTTTAAGTCCCTTCATAGCACCGAATCTGCACTGCTAAGGGTTTTCAATGACATCCTCCTGGCTACAGATTCAGGGTACTATGTGATTCTAGTTCTCTTAGATTTAACAGCCGCCTTCAACACAGTGGATCATAATATTTTAATTTCTCATTTAGAGCATTGTGTAGACATTCGTGGCACTGCTCTGGAGTGGTTCAGATTGTACCTGGTTCAGAAAACGTTTTGTGTTAGTCTAAACGATTTCAGACCCTCCTCTGCTCCGTTGTTATATGGGGTCCCGCAGGGCTCGATACTTGGGCCTCTGCTATTTTCTCTGTATCTGCTGCCCCTTGGGTCCATTCTTAGAAAGCACAAAATTGCTTTCCATTGTTATGCAGATAATACTCAGGCTTATGTGCCCCTAAAAGGAAGGATGCCTGCCCCTTAAAAACTTTTGTTGGGTGTCTTGAGGAACTACAAGCTTGGACGGCTCTAAACTTGCTAAATTTTAATGAAAAGAAGACATAGGTGATTGTTTTTGGTCCTGGTATGACCGGTGGGTCTTCTCCTGTGGACATGGGCCCTCTGGAACAGTATAGAAAGCCCACTGTCACAAACCTGGGTTTTAGGATAGACAGTGATTTTAGACTTGACAGTCAGATTAGTACAGTGGTGAAATGTAGGTTCTTTCAGCTGAGAAAACTGGTGAAGATAAAAAACATTCTATCAAAAGATCATTTTACAACAGTGATGCATGCCTTTGCCACACCTCGATTTGATTACTGTAATTCTTTGTATGTTGGTGTCAGCCAGTCCTCCCTTTCTCGCCTTCAGCTGGTGCAAAATGCGTAAAAAAAAACGTACAAGGTTATCCTGGAAGAAAACTTGCTGCCTTCTGCTCTGACAATGTCCCCCAACTCTGAGGTTTGGTTTTTACACCAGGACAATGCTCCATTCTACACAGCTAGGTCAATCAAGGTGTGGATGAAGGATCACCAGATCAAGACCTTGTCATGGCCAGCCCAATCTCCAGACCTGAACCCCATTGAAAACCTCTGGAATGTCATCAAGAGGAAGATGGATGGTCACAAGCCATCAAACAAAGCTGAGCTGCTTGAATTCTTGCGCCAGGAATGGCATAAAGTCACCCAACAGCAATGTGAAAGACTGGTGGAGAGCATGCCAAGACGCATGAAAGCTGTGATTGCAAATCAGGGTTATTCCACCAAATATTGATTTCTGAACACTTCCTAAGTTAAAACATTAGTAATGTGTTGTTTAAAAATGAATATGAACTTGTTTTTTTTTGTTGCATTATTTGAGGTCTGAAAACACTGGACCTTTTTTGGTATTTTGACCATTTTTCATTTTCTGCAAATAAATGCTCTAAATGAAAATATTTGTATTTTGAATTTGGGAGTTATGTTGTTAATAATTTATAGAATAAAACAAAAATATTTATTTTACTCAAACATATACCTAAAAATAGCAAAATCAGAGAAACCGATAATTTTGGAGTGGTCTCTTAATTTTTTCCGGAGCTGTATAT
>VUQI01062306.1:20760-31970 GCA_015106735.1 Paratilapia polleni
TTTCTGACTTTCTGTCTTTTTTTTTTCTTTTTTTTTTTCTCCTTTTCCTCTGTCAGCTGGCTCCATAATGAGTTGAAGGTTGCAATGGTTGGCCACAAGGTTGACCTCAGTTACACATATGATCACCTGGGAGAGGACACTTCAGTCCTGAAGCAGCTGGCTAACGGCACGCACCCCTTCTGCCAGGTAACGGGGAGACGCACACGTAGTCTGATAAGTGTGGATGCAGTTCTCTTTTCAGACTTAAAAACTTGTTTTCTTTTGCCCACCTGCAGGTTCTTTCAGCTGCTAAACGCCCAGTTGTGGTTGTGGGCAGCAGCGCTCTGCAGAGAGAAGATGGAGCTGCCATTTTGAGGGCTGTCTCCACCATCGCTCAGAACGCCAGAGCCAGCAGTGGAGTGGAGGACAGTTGGAAAGTCCTCAATGTCCTGCAGAGGTACAGCTTGACAATTAAGTTGAAGTTGCAGATTATTGGCTTTTTTGACTCTTAATACAGTTTTGATACAAGCCAATGCAGTGAGGTACAGTCGATGTTCATACTTTGTGTGTGTATATGAGCAGAGTGGCCAGTCAGGTGGCTGCATTGGATCTGGGCTACAAGGCCGGAGTGGACGCCATCAGGAAGAATCCACCTAAAGTGCTTTTCCTGCTGGGAGCTGATGCTGGCTGCATCACCAGAGCCGACCTGCCAAAAGACAGCCTCATCATCTACCAGGGTACACACACACACACACACACACACACAAAAACTCAGATTTAAAAACCAAATGCTCCTAATCTGTGGAAGTGTAATAAGATTAATTTGCAACCTCTTCAGGTCATCACGGTGATGTAGGAGCACCAATGGCAGACATCATCCTACCTGGTGCTGCATACACAGAGAAAAACGGCACTTATGTCAACACTGAAGGCAGGAGCCAGCACACCAAGGTGGCTGTCACTGCTCCTGGAATGGCCAGAGAGGACTGGAAGATCATCAGAGCTCTGTCTGAAGTAAGGAGGAAGTCTTTCAAGTGGCCTGTACTAATGTTCATACTTAACATGACAAGTGCAACAGTTCACGTGAATGTCTCTGCGTGTTTACAGCTTGCTGGTGTGACGCTGCCCTACGACTCTTTAGATGGGATCCGATCCAGGCTAGCCGAGGTCTCTCCTAACCTGGTCCGTTATGACGATGTAGAGGAGGCTAACTACTTCAAACAGGCCAATGAGCTTGCTAAGGTACATTAACATCCACACAGACGGTTGGTCTACATCTGATCCTCCTGATGTTCTTGATTCAACCATTTCCTCACTTTGTTCCCCACAGACTGTGAACCAGGACCTCTTAGCAGCTCCTCTGGTGCCACCTCAGCTTACAGTAAAGGACTTCTACATGACAGGTAAGTTTATTTTTAATAGCGTTCTAAAAAAAATAATGGATAAACAATACAAATATATAATAATCTGTGCTTCTTTCTGTGTTCAGACTCCATCAGCAGGGCTTCCCAGACAATGGCCAAGTGCGTCAAAGCCGTCACAGAAGGAGCCGCTGCCGTCGATGAGCCATCTGTTTGCTGAACAGCTGATGTTGACGACAACTCAACACACAAACAGCAGCTGTGTCTTTTCCTCTGAAACAACACAGTTCTCTGAACTTTGTGTTGCCTCATAATTTAAAGTTGTCCTTGATGCTTGTGTATACTGTTGAATCGTTTTCGCCCCTGAGAACGAGCTTTGTTGAATAAATCTCAGAAACATACAAAATATGAATAAAACCTTAAATTGTCTTTACTCCAGCTTTAAGATGTTTTTATTCACTGCATTATTCTAATAAAATTAAAATTATTTCCTAAAACCTGACAAGTGATCTATAATCTCAACCATAACTGAAATGGATATCTGGTACTTTTCATTTTTCATGTCTGTAAAAATGAATTATTTACAGTAACACAGACCATCACAAGACTCAACTATAATTTTTGGTAGCATGGTTTCAGATGACATTCTCCAACACTCCTCTGAACAAAAGCTGCACATATTAGAAATTCCCTTTTATGGATTTTATTAAGAGGTTTCAAAAGACCTCGTTAGCCTCAGACCATACTCCTCTTCAAACACGGCCTTCATTTTGTTGCCACCTAAAAACCTGCATTTCATAGACTGCTTCAAATAAACTGCATTTTGGTATCTTTGCAGCTCAGTATTCTGACACTGTAATATCCTCTACCCCTTCAGCTTAAAATAAAAATGTGACTTAAATAACCGGCTGTACCCTAGACATAAGTGTCCATCACTTACCAAACAGCAGTAGGCTGGAAACAAGTTGGTCTTAGCAGAGTCCAGAGTTGATGTCAGGGCCACTGCATGGCAGAATAAATGGGTTAAGACACTAAAGCCATGATTGCATAGCACTGTACATTACAGAGCTATTATGTGAAAGAAAGTAAATTTCCAAAAACGTTTTCTCAGTGATTTGCCTCAGAGGACAGGTTCCCGTTATCCACACCAACTCTTCTACTGCTGCTGTGCCTTTTAATGCCTTCCAAATACTTTTAAGTAATTAAAAAAAAGTCTTCATATTCTTCACTTTATTACTGCATTAAAAGGTATGTAATTTAAAAAAAATATTTATTATATTATTAGACTTGAAGTAACAATTGAGAACCATGATGATGTTATTGCCAGTCAGGGTGGTCATTTTAAGTACTTTTTATACTGATCAATAAGTTAAAGAGGACATTATGTGCAATTACATTACTGTATTTTCATTTTTTTATTGATTTTATTATTTATTTTTTTACTCTTCTACTCTAGTAGCTCTGCACAGCTCAAAATAAACCTAATTTATCTTATACTGGGCCTTGGTGCAGCCCCTCAGCTGATCCACTGTTGGAAACAACTTTTAGCTCCTCTCCCTCCCTTTAAGCCAACTTTCTTCTGATTGGATGCTCCTCACAATCAAAAGATTTCCACAGCGAGGGGGTGGGGCTGCTGTGCTCGCAGCCAGAACTTGCGCTGGAGATGATATCCTCTCTCCACGACATGCAGAGCCAAGAATAGGAAAAAAACACCTGAAACCAAACATTTAGAGTAGTCTGAAGTCTGAACTTGCACATACATTGACCTCATTATTTGAAACTCTGGCCATGTTTTATAAGCATCTACCACTGTAACAGTATAGATATGACAGAGAGTGAGGAAAAGCATGATAGGCCCAATATGCACCAAATTTTAGATCCATCCTGATCTGCAAAATAACATGTTTCATGAAGTTTCATTCTGAGATGTAGTTGCGTAAAAGTATTTAAAAGAAACAATGAGTCTACAAATGACTTAAACACTTAAGCTCCAAAATACACTCTCCACCCCCTTATTCCAAAACCTCTCTCCAGCTCGCTTGACATTTTGAAACTGGAGTGTGTACAAACACTCTGAAGCACTCACCTGAGTCCCAAACCCATTATAGTGAAGTATGAGAACATTTTGGATTCGGGGACGGTATCGGGTGTCAAAGAACTTTTGTCTCGTAGTTAGAGGCAAGGTTTTGATGTGATTAAGTGGTTAAAGAGTGCCAGTGTGCGTTCTCAATGGACTCCAGCGCATGGAGTTGGACACCATTCCTGCAGACAAATAGCTCTTGTCATATAGTGTTCCCTTAGAGAGAGAGAGAGAAAGCAGAGAGACACTGAAGAGGAGAGAAGACAGGCTCATCTCTCCATTCTCTGTCTGCTCAGTGTCTGAGACTGAACAGTGAGTTCATTTTCTACTACTCCCCATATCTGGACTTTATTTTCACTTTATGGTCAGTATTATTACAGTAGTAAGTTTTCTATTCAGTTTATAGCTTCACTGTCTGCTTCTTAGTTCTTTGAGACTGTGTGTAGTTTTTTTTATTTTTATTTCTACATTTACTTTTGTTTTTGTCTCCTAAAGTTGGCTCAACCTCCTCTGCTCTTCCCTGCAGGGCTTCATGAAGGGACAAACAGCAAGGCAGACACTGGACTAATTCTAGCTGCAAAAGAAAAATGGTTCCAGTTAAACTCCTCATTCTGGGAGCTCAGAACACTGGAAAAACAGGTAAACTGGAGACAAAACGCCAGCTGAAAAACGTAGGTAGATAAGGAGGGGGATGTGTTTCGTAAGTTCTGAATTAGATAACATTTCATTAGCGGAAAAAAAAGGTTAAGTTTAGGGTTAAGTGTAGTCATGGTTTAAAAGGTTTTGCTAAAAATGGAAACCTCACACTGTTATTAAGTTGTTCATCTTTCTGAGCACTGACGTGTAACTACCTCCGTGACCTCCACCGCTATGTTTTAAATGTCATGTTTGTCAAACTAAAAATAGCTCATCGTCAGTTGAGTGTGAGAGACTGATTTGTCACTTTTCACTTCAAATGATTGTGCTCACTTTCAAATAATCTAATATGAGCTTATTTTGTTGCTTTCCTGCCTTAAAATGCCAGAATCATGCCACGAATCTTAAAGATTATAGAGCCACCACAGCAAAGATACATCATTTTAACATACCTATTCATGTGTAAATAACTGAGCATGTTTCCTAGAAATATATGAGATGTGCACCATATTTGCCATAACACAGTGCTCCAAAAAGATGAACCTGCAAGCCTCTACCATTATTCTACTCATAAAGTAAACCGCATTTTGTTTGATTAGTGTGTTAAAGGATTAGTTGCATATGCAGCCCTGTAGATATTAAACCATACACTAACAATTTAAAATGCATCACAATTACAGTAACATACCGTTATTTGTAAATACAGTTGAATACAATAAATCCTGATTGCTTTGGGGAAAAAAATATTAACTACTGCTAACTACAAGCTACCCTACATTTACATTTCTGGCAAATGGCAAACTGCCAAATTTAGCTGCCAGCACTTTACTGTAATTTAACAGGGAAATTTCTTACAGCATGCCATACCTCCATCAGCAGTTTAAAGGGCTGCACATCAAATTCCATTAATTTCCTTCATATTAGGAGTAACAGCAGAAATTACAGACAGGAAAACCTCCACATAAAATGCCAAAAAATGTCTGCATGGTGACATTTAGCTTTGACAGATGTGTATAGCAAGCCTCAAAGTAAACTCTGTGTTTTTCCAGGTGTAAAGGCTCAAGTGACAGCTTAAACAAGCCTCAATAACGTTGTTAATGTGCCCTGCTAAAATACAGCAAGTCCTTCAACAGCAGACATAGAAGTCAAACAAACACCAGCCTTCCAGACTCTTTCCACCCAAACACAGAGAAAGCACTCATGCATTTATTTAAATAATGTCACTACGAGGATATTTCTAAAAAGCAGCACTGACAAAAGGTAACTGTGAGCACAGGATGCTGTAGATCTGATGCGAATTTGCAGAATGTGAGAGAAATATTCTTCAGTGTCTGCTTCTCGCCTTCAGTCACCATGTCTGTTTTGTATCTCCAGCGCTGTGTGTTCGTTTTATAACCAAACGGTTTATTGGCGAATACGACCATAAGAAGGGTAAGACTTGAGTAAATATTTTTTCATTACTGAGAGTAAACATTACATTACTTACCCGAGTCATTCACTGGTAGGATTAAAAAAAAAAAAAAAAAAGTAACATGGTGTGTGTATTTCTATAGAAGTTACCTACAAATGCAGCCGGGTGGTGGACCAGGAAGCTGTTGATGTGGAGATTTTGGACATAGCTTGGAAGGTAAACGTTGGCTTCTATTTCTAACTTTGCAGAGTCACAAATGTTTTTTATGTGTCATCAGCTGAGCTGTATCAGAAGGACTTTTTCTGTTTTTAATATTTCAAGAGACATTATTCACAAAGCATAAAATGAAAATCTAAAAATAAATGTATATATGGCTTGCATAAAACTTTTACTTTTTGGATTGGCTGGAATACAGCCAATTCGCATCAGTGAGGTTTTATTTTGAAGGTTTTCCTTTTTCATTAGCTTCCAGTGTTGTGATTACTCACCCACAAACATACCATAGGAACATTGTAAAAATATATGACACTTTGGGAAATAATAGACTTTTTTTTCCTGTGCATAACACTCATAGCACTCCATATGTCTAAGCTACTTATGAAGCTGCAGCCAGCTGTGGTTAACACTTAGCTTAGTTTAGCTCAGTATAAAGAAGAAAAAGGAGGAAATAGCTGGCCTGACTCTCTTCAAATTTCAAAAACATGCCACTCTCCATTTCTAAATGTTACTAACATGTCAATAGCTTTAAAGAACAAGAAATAGAGCAAAAATGATTTAAAGGTCTTTTTTTTTCTCTCTATACAGAGCCAAGTAGGTTCTGTTAGCACATGGGAGAAGTTAGCCTTTAAGACTTTCTGCCGGGCAGGCACTCACAGATGTGGTTAATTTCAATGAAAGGGTGACCTTTAACCTAAACTATGATATTTTCCTAAATCTAAGTAGTTTTGTTGTTTGAACCTGACCAAACTTCAATAATATGAAAGGAAAGAAACCTTATAGAAGACAAACTTTACCCATTAGAGTTAAGATAAGATTAGGTTTAGGTTAAGATGAGAGTAAGAGGGTGTGTTGTGTAGGGAAATGGATGCGTGGATAAACCCTTCTGGACAGAGCCAGACAGGCTATTTCCTTCTTCATCTTTAGGTTACAGACGTAGCTGTGAAGCTTTTTGACTAAGTTAAGCTAAATGTCAGTTTCTAGCTTTATTTTTAGCACAAAAACTTGACTTTTCTCATCTAAGCTTTGAGCAAATAAGCAAATTAACACATATCCCAACTATGTGTTTTTTTGTACAAATAAATCTGTTATCTGTTATCCTACATTCTCCTCCAGGAGAGCTCTGTAGCTTCTCTGGAATCTTCCATCCGGTGGGCTGATGGTTTTCTGCTGCTGTACTCCATCACACAACGCTTCAGCTTCCTGGAGGTCCCACGTCTCAAGACGCTCATTGATCAAACCAAACAGAATCTGGGTGGGGAGATATCTTACTCTATATAAGAAAACCTAATGTTTTGCCACTAAGAATTGCCAAAGTGAAAGGTTTAGAATCCTACACAAAGGGGCCTTTGTGGCATATTCATTTTTGTAAGTTGTATTTTCATAAGTTTTGTAAGAAAGTGAACTGCTTGTATGTAAAGACACACAAAGCAGAACTTAGAAAACTGTCTATATCCAGCAGCTGCTGAAAAACTGAACCAGCAGCATATGTGATCTCCACACAAACAGTGTGTCTCTGGTCTGTCTCTCTTTGATGTCTGTCTATTGTCACCTTCACACACACACGTTCACAGACTGAGCGGACGTACATTCCATGTTTGGTTGTGCCATCCTGTCCTCCGTAGGTGGTGTGTTGACAGAACAACTCCAAACTGCATGCCATAGTGTCATCCTGCTGGTTTATTGTTATTATTCTGTATCTTAACTTGTTTTTGTATTGTTTTTATGGCACTTAATTATTCTTATTTATTTTACTGTATTTTGTGTACAGCGCTTTGTGACCACTTGTCTGTGAAAGGCACTTTATAAATAAATGTTACTTACTTACTTACATACTTAAAAGGACAGTCCCTTAGCTAATTGGTCGTAAACATGGAATAGCCTAGGTACTTCAAAGGTGAATGTTTGGACAAGGAAATGATATATCGAAGTCCTACAGGTCCGAGTGAGCCAGCTGAAAGTGTTAAACAGAAAACTGGAAAATACTGGTTTTTGGAGCTAGACACCTGCCAGGGATGAAATCATGAGTGGAAATTTATTGGATAGGTGAGCATAGCAGACCACCCTTTATAAATTAAGAACCCCAGAAAGCTCTGTGCTTGTTCGTCTTTGAAGGTGTCCGATTTGTTTGTCTAAGGCTTGACCCCCCCGGGGGCGCTTTGTCTATTTTTGCTTATTTTTGTCTGAGATCTGAGTTTATTGAAATCTGCCTTCAATAAACTATTTTCTGCAATTTGAAGCTGCATCTCCAGTGATTTTTGCATATTTTTCTGACTACATTTAGTAATAGTTTGAGAGTTGAGCTACAGAGCAAATTCAATCTTCATTTTAAATTTTTGACACAACATATTGTCTTATTCTTTTGTTGTTCTCAATAATTGTTATTATCTGTTTTGTTTTAAACATTTTTTTGTCTGTTTGTTTGTTTGTTTTTTGAATTACTGTTTATGTTTATTGTATTGTGTGTTTTCATGTTTGTATTAGAATTGTTTTAGATTAAAAGCCATCCCAGGAACAAGGTCTGCATCCCATAAACATTGTATCTGTTGTTTTTCACTTAAATGTAGCAATGTTTATATGTATTGTCCATAGTAAACAGGTAAATGCAAATATATGCCACACAGCTGCAACATATTGGTCCAGTCACAGCCACAGAGCTGTATGGTACATCACAGCCCCTTTCTCTGATGGTGGATTTCTTGTCTGTGTCTTTACAACCAGCAGTCCACAAAAATAATATTAAAAAATATCACAGGGGTGTTATAAACAAGAAAATAATTATGGGAGCTGTGTGAAAATTCACAGCTAAGCTGTGACTATAAATTGCTGATCTGTTAAGTGTTTTGTAGGTTGTGATGTGTTGTGTTATGTTACTATCATTAACACAGCAGCATTTCTCTGCCAACTGGTTTGAAATGAACTTATGCAGCCTTTGCATTGTTGACCTCATTACATCCTAGATTCTCAACACCTTGTAGACATGCAGTGCTGACTTCACCTGTACTCGGAATTGCCTTTACTGGCACCGCATTATTTAATGACTCATTCAGTCGTAAATACAAATGGAAAAACAGCACCATGATGTGACATGATGACTAATTCAAAGCAGCTTGGGTTAAGGATATTGCCCTTGTCAAAGGGCCATAAAAACATTGTTGTTTTTTCACTACAAGCCATGTGGGTGCAAATAAACACAAACTGTTAGAGAGTTTCACATTCAGCTTCAAATTCAGGATTTGTGACAGGTTTGTGTTTTTGTCTGTGCTTGTTTCGCTGGTTTACATGATTTTAATGAAGCAGGGTAGCTGAATTTTGAAACTTGAACAAAAGCAATAAACGACACGTTTTTTAAACTTTCATTTTGATTGTTGCTTATTTGGTAAAAAAAATTAAATTTAAAAAAGAAAGAAAGGAAAGGAAAGAAAGAAATATCAAAAAACAAGTTTTAAGGGGCATCAGTTTGCTCTTGATTGTTGATCCTTCTTGTTAAATCAACCTTCTTAATAAAGAAACTGATCTGACCGCCACCCTAATGTTCATGGTTCTATATGCACACACAAACACATAGGAGCACAAATTAATCCAAATGAACCTTTGAGGGGCAAAAGCTTGTCCTCAGAATCAATCAGTTCCTCGATCTGCTTATTCCCCAGCAGCCACCCTTAGCTGATTACAGCCTTGCATAAAGAGCCATGAGAATTAATCAACAGAGGATCAGCATCCCTAAGTGGGAATGTCTGGCATGATCCATTCCCTTCAAATCTTGTACACATTTGGGTCAAGCAAACATACATGCTCAGCCCTTTATGTCCTCCGCTCTTTAGGGAAGCTGGACGCATGAAAGTGAGCAATAGGAGTGCTGTTTCTGTGTAGACAGAATCTCGAGGTCATATTCTCCTGGGAACCAGTTTCAGACAGTTTGAGGGGCTTTCATGACACACACGTGAACACAGTCAAACACACATGACCCTGAACCTCACCCACCACATACTGACTTAACACATAACCTTTTAGGCTTCTGACACTACCAGCACACAAACTAAATAAATCAAACATCAAGACACTAAACACTAATTCAAGAGAACATGTGGTGCTTTTGTCTGCTAGGGTTTTATCTGAAAAAAGCAGCCAAGCTCTTGAGGGTCTTGGGTCAAACCTTATGAATAAATATAACTACAAAAGAGCTGGAAAATGATGCTGCAGCTCCCACCCTCTCAGACACCACAGAGGCACCCAGAAGTGTGTGTTTATCTGTCTGTCTGTCAGTATGTGAGTATACCTATGGGCCAATCTGTTCCCTCCACCTCCTCCATGAGAAGAACTGCCAAACAGCTGGTTGCCATGGTTGCTGTTTTTGTGCACCAATCAGCAGGCATTTTACTGAGGGTCCAGAGAGGGGGGCTAAGCCTGCACAGTCTGGTAAATAGCAGCGATATGAGCAGAGATTAGCAAACATTCAGCCTGGAACAGTAAAGCTATGTTCAAATATAACTAGGCTGGTTTTATTTTGGTCTTAAGACTCATTTTGTAATTATGAAGTGAGTCTGCCTTTACATTTCTATTGGCTGACATGTTTTGGTGTTTGATGTGACTCAAATTATTGTTGCTTAATTGATAAAAACCTACTGCTATTCATGTATAATTATTAGAGATTTTGCAGTTAGCTTGATCTTGTGATTTATAGTCATTGTTATTTATTGATATATCAATGATATCTAATTAGAGAGATACTATACCCCTACAAAGACACTAAATTTTAATGAATCAAAGATTTTTAATGCAAGGAGAGGACTCCCTCTGCTGGTAGTATGGTGTACTTGTTGTCCCCCCAAGAAGAAAGATTTGATTTGTGTTGTGCCAGTTCAAAAAGTCTAGCTATTGCCAAACATGTGGTACATATACTGTATAATCCCTCTTCAGTGAAAACCACGAGTCTTTAATTACTTTTCTCTCTTTTTTTGTGAATCTTTAATTTAACATCAAAGATTAAATTGGGTTATTAAAAAAAATCCACTTTTCCATCAATTAAAAAAACCTTGAAACACAGCTGTTGCTTTTTGAGATCTTTGAGTCTACTTCACTTTGTCAGACAGGTTCTGTTTAAGTGATTTCTTGATTCAACAGGTCTGGCAGTAATCAGGCCTGGGTGTGGCTGGTAAAATTGAACTCAGCTTTCTAAAAAATGTGGTTAATCCCAGTTAATTCATGATTTAACAAGGGGGGCAATTACTTTTTCACAGAGGGCCAGGTAGGTTTGGATTTTTTGTTTCCCTTAATAAATGAAATCATCATTTAAAATCTGCATTTTGTGTTTACTTGTGTTATCTTTGTCTAATATTTAAATTTGTTTGATGATTTAAAACATTTAAGTGTGACAAACATGCAAAAAAATAAGAAATCAGGAAGGGGGCAAACACTTTTTCACACCACTGTAGTTTAGTATAGAGCACATATATGTCTGCTGCATCTGTGTCTGTCTAATTCATGACTGACAAAGTGCTCCTGCCCCCGATAATGTGCATTATTT
>VUQI01062308.1:0-28595 GCA_015106735.1 Paratilapia polleni
GTTCTTTAGTTAATCTGAAGGCCACGTGAAGTTTGGAGGTCTGTAGCTATTGACTCTGCAGAAAGTTGGCGACCTCTGCACACTATGCGCCTCAGCATCCGCTGACCCCGCTCTGTGATTTTACGTGGCCTACCACTTTGTGGCTGAGTTGCTGTCGTTCCCAATCGCTTCCACTTTGTTATAATACCACTAACAGGTGACTGTGGAATATTGAGTAGCGAGGAAATTTCACGACTGGACTTATTGCACAAGTGGCATCCTATTACGGTACCACGCTGGAATTCACTGGGCTCCTGAGAGCGACCCATTCTTTCATAAATGTTTGTAGAAGCAGTCTGCATGCCTAGGTGCTTGATTTTATACACCTGTGGCCATGGAAGTGATTGGAGCACCTGAATTCAATGATTTGGATGGGTGACTGAATACATTTGGCAATATAGTGTATATGCATGCTATGTCTGAGATATACATTCCAGCTAAATTTACAGAACATTTAGTCTTTCAAACCCCGCACCTTTGATTGTGTTGTTTGTCATGGAAATTGCAGAAGAGAGTTTTTCGTACTAGCCTGTCAGCGTTGTGGTGGTCCTGCAGGTGTGTCTTTTTGCATTGTGGTGACCACGGTGAGATTGGCTGTGTGACTGTAATTACTTACTTAGCTTAAGTGTGGGGAAAACAAACAAAGCAGGAAAAGCTGGAATGATCAGACGATGGCTTTTTCCAGCCTCCTCTAATTCTAATCTGCACAGGTAATTCTTCTCAAACCCACTGAGTCCATACAAGCGATTGAATTTCAATGCATCTCTGATGAGATGTGGGGTGAGGGGAGGGGGTGGGGGTAGGGGGTGGGGCTCTACCTTAGCACTCAAATGGATTGGCAAGCAGATGCTCGGTCAAAGTGACAGGTGATAAGTGCTTTGGCAAGCTGTAAGTGAAATCTTTATGCATGTCTTGCTGTATGTAGCCGTGCTGTCACTGCCCATCCTTCATATGGTCCCTCTCATTTGCTGTGCCTCTCAGAGCATTTTCTTAGCTATAGAACAAGCAGCTCTAACAGTCTGATAAGCACCTGTGACCTTTTAGATGGAGTGTTCTGTTTATTTGAGTGACTAGTGCACAACTGTCTGCTTCACAAGGTTGTGTGTGGGGATAAAAAAAAGAAATGAGAAACTCCACAACTTCTGGTGTTTCATTAGTCCCGACCTTACTGGCCTCTTGTGGTAATTTGTTGTTGAAATGGATTTTAATTTGGGCTTGCAGAGATAATTTCACTCAAAGCCTGCTGGATGCAGTTGTTGTAAGCTGGAATGTGAAAAGTAAAGTACACTTGGACTCATAGGTAAGTGGTGTCAAAGATAAATACTAGAGAAATTTTTACAATGAGATCTCAGCAGCCACGATGCCTGTCAGCATGCTGCTCACATTATACATTGTTACACGAGTGCTCAGTATTAATGGATCGGACTGCACCCATCTTTGAAATCGGCCTTCATTTTGATTTAGTAATGCTTGGGGAGTGAGTGACTGATAAGGTGAAAACAATACCAGCTATTAATACTATTCAACTAATAATTTAGTAATCAGAAAGCTTTGTTAGACTTGTAGCAACTTTCTCAACCCTCAGTTCCCCTAATTACTCTCACTAACCAACAGCCTTAAGTTATAGGTGCTACGGCCTGTATTTAATAGAAGTGGTATTATGGCAGTGGTACAGCTTTAGGTCATGTGCATACACTCTACAGTATGTTTCTGTTTCAGTATTATGTGTACAATAGGCTGCATTTTATTTTAACTACTGCATCCTCTTTATTAGAATTGAAAGCTTCATAAAAACACTCTTATGAAACAGTGGTAATGATAGCACTTTCTCTGGAAAACAAAAAAAACAATAAAACAAACAAACAAATGGTCTGCTCATCGTCTTTGACAGTTACTAATCCTTGTGTTTTCTCTGGTTCTGGGAATAGTGAAGAGTTTTAAATCACACCACTTTCAGAGGGCACATTTTGAAATACTTCATCATCCTTTTTCTCTCTATAGACACACACAATATAAAACATTATTGTTTTGGAGAATACCCTAAATAGCAATAACGTGTACATAATTACATTGTCTCTCACCAACTCAGTTTGTAATTTGTCTAACTTTCGATTGCATTTTTGTCAGTCTGAATCCAGAAGACATCTCTGTCTCTGTCTGAGCCAGTGAGCATCACTCATTGCAGCATCCTGCAGAATACACAAAGACCCTGCTCTTAGTGAACTGAAAGTTTAAAAGTATGCTTACACTTCACTGGAGTCAGTGCTGACAATGATTGTTGCCACAAGTGCAATGACTCTTTTGCACATATGGCAAAAATCGCTTGTGTACTGCCTCTCTCTCCATCACTGCTCTGGATGTGACTGAATGAAGCAGTGAGGAGGGTTGACATAAAAGTGACCTATATCTGAATGACACAAAGCTGTCACTTCAGCCAGCAGTGTTACACATCCCATTCAAAAGAGAGGATTTGTCGCAGCACCAGCAGGCTATGCAGTACATGCAGAGCAGCTTAAGGTGATTTGGCCCATATTTACCCCATTGTGTATAGTAATGTGAATCCCCATTTAATTAGAGTCCAGGGAAGAATCTCTGGAAGCGCTCTCCACATACTGCCCCACTGTTGTCTCGAGGTCAGAGGGTAGCTCTGAGAGTTGCTTAAAATTCTGTGGCAGAGCATTTCATTTAGAGCAGCAGCCAAAGCTTCACAAAGTGGCCTCAGACACCTTCATTTATTGCCCTCCTCACTTTACTTCACTGTATGCATTTATCATCTGTGTAAATCAGGAGCAGATTGTGCATTTGAGAACACCAAGAACACCACACCAATCACATTGTAACGAAATGGATAACTCAAGATGCTATCTCAACATATGAAATAGACAGCAATCATTAAATTGCTGTCTTAAGTGCAATAGCAATGCATCAGTAATGGGTGGCGAACATAACCAAAGAGCTTTGGATCAGAGAAGCTAAGCCTATTGTCTCTAAGGACAAAGCAGTGTTGGAGCAGGCATGGGTGACTATTCTAACTCTTTTTGCTTCAGGCCACAAAGTTGAATTTCCCTGATCCAGAGGTCTAATCCCCCTTTTCTCAGTCTAGCTCTCGCTCAGTCAGCCATCAGGTCTTCTCTTCTGCTTGCATCATTAGTTGAGGGTCAGTCCTATCCTATCTTTAGCCCCCTGTGAAGTCCCTGTTGCTCTTTTTAAGAATTGTCACAATTTCCAAAAGCATTAACTCTTTGGCTGTTGAACTGTAAAACTCTAATACCAGGATCCTAAGGAGTTTTTAATCCTCTTGAGCAAAGACCCTTAAAACATAGTGATAAAACAGCTCATGCATGTGGCTGCACAACTGGCAAATCTACTACTATGACAGCACTATTGTTGGGAATTAATTTAAACCTTTATATGTACAGTACTGTGTAAAAATGTTCTTTATATTTTGCTAGGAAAATGGGAAATAGGTGCAGCAATTTATTGAAACATGTTCAAACATAAATAGAAATACTGTCTCTAAGGCACAAACAGAGTCTGTACAATTCTAACGAGCTTGAAAGTCAATATCTGGTATGACCACCTTTATTCTTCAACACAGCCTGAACTCTCTTAGGCAAGCTTTCTTGTAGTTTCTTTAAGTAGTCTTCAGGAATAGTTCTCCAGGCTTCTTGAAGGACATTCAAAGCTCTTCTTTGGATGTTGGCTGCCTTTTGTTCTCTTTTCTGTCAAGATGATCGCACACTGCTTCAATAACGTTGAGGTCCGGGCTCTCGGGAGGGCAATCCATGACTGATAGTGTTCCATTGTGGGTTTTTCTATCCAGGTATGCTTTTAGTGCTTTGGCAGTGTGTTTGGGATCATTGTCATGCTGAAAATGAAGCTGTGGTCAATCAGATGCTTTCCACATGGTATTACATGGTGGTTCAAAATCTGATGGTACTTTTCTGCATTCATAATTCCATCAATTTTGATAAGATCTCCAACACCACTGGCTGAAATGCAGCCCCAAACCATGCCAGCCTCCACTGTGTTTTACAGATGATGTAGACACTCATTGTTGCACCTCTCTCCTGACCTCTGTACATACTGACAACCATTTGAATCAGAAATTTCAAACTTGGATTCATCACTCCATAAGACCTGTTGCCACAGATTTTCAGTCCAGTTCTTGTGTAATTTGGCATACCTCAGCCTTTTCTCGCCGTTTCCCTTCCTTAAGAATGGCTTCTTGACAGCCACCCTTCCACTGAGACCATTTCTGATGAGGCTTAACTGAACAGTAGATGGATCAACTGAAGGTCCAGATGCATCTCTCAGGTCCTGTGTCAGGTCTTTGCTGGATTCTTTCCTATTTCTTAAGGACTTTCAGGTACTGTTCATCTGCTGTAGATAGTTTTTTAGGCCTTCCACTTCTTCTTTTGTCCTCCACTTGTCCAGTGTCCTCAATTTTTTTAAGGACACTGGACACTGGAGAACTATGAAAGACCTTCAACAAGCCTGGAGAACTATTGCTCAAGACCATTTTAAAAAAATGACATGAAAGCTTGGCTCCTTGGAACAAAATATAAAGAAATGAGGGGTGGCTCAAGACTTTTGCAAAGTACTGTTTATATCGGTAGCAACAACACTGTTAAATAGATTTTAAATGCAGAAAGAAATTGCAATTTTCCTATTGTAGAAAAACAAGAAAGGGGAGTATGTGTTCCTTAATAGAAAAGAAAAGGTTTTTCACGAGCCTTCATTTATGTAAGTATTTTTTCACAGTTTAATTACTTTTATTACCACAAAATTAGAACTGATGAAAAATTCTAACTTAATGTATGCATAGAACAACCTAACATAATATCTTGCTCTTGGTCCTTGGATTTCTCTGTGTGGTTGTAATGTTCTTTACAGCAGAAATGCAGGAGCTCTCAGAGGACATTCATGCTAAATAGAAATTGGATTTAACAGCAACACATAGACGTTCTTTCAGGACGATTAGGGCTGCAGCCAGGCATGGTGTCCTTCTACATTTGCCTGTTTAGTGTGGGATTAAGCCACT
Organism: Paratilapia polleni; assembly: GCA_015106735.1. NCBI lineage: Eukaryota > Metazoa > Chordata > Actinopteri > Cichliformes > Cichlidae > Paratilapia > Paratilapia polleni. The sequence goes on from VUQI01062308.1 coordinate 5,084, forward strand.
CGGAACCTGCACATTCACGTTCCCTTCCTCCAACAAAGTGTTTTTGAAATACCTCTGCTTCCTCTTGGGAGTTTGCAAAGTAATACGCTTAAAAGTTCAGCTGAGGGGATTCATCAGACACATTTTTTTTTAACTAAACAAAAGCAGACATTCATTTGTTAATGGCTGCTATTATCTCTGGTTGGTTCAGATTTGTTCTTTTTTTCTTTTGGATTGTTTATTGAGTGTTTTTCACATTTGCAGCAGTTTTACCATTTTCAAGAATTCTTATTTGAGCAGCTCCAGTAGTTCTCATGAAGGGGAAATCTCACTATGCACTCGTCAAATTTCCAAAACTGGTAAGAACTTAAACAGTAAGGGTGATGCTTTTGCAATGAGCTGAGCTGTAAATAGCCTGCTCGTATTGGAGGTGGAACAAATGTCCTATTGTACTAATTTGCAATCTGGCCCAAAGCATTATTTATGTAATGTAATCATTTGGGAAACAAGAACATGGAGCTTGCGGGGGGATGACTGCAGAACTGTTAGTCACACAAATAATTATATGGTAAATGTTATGTAGTCATGAGCTGATAATTGTGAAATAAAATTGGCATATTTTACAATGTGCTTGAGATGTGGTAAGTGGATTCTCAGTAGAGAGGAAATTGGCCATTATAAAGCCTAATTAAGATAAATGAAGGCTTCTTTTAATCGTGAGAGGAATCAAAGGGATATCCGAGGTGTTATCATACTATAAACCGACTGAGTTGTTGTCATTGTCCCCATAATTCCTGTTTGTCCACACACCAATGTCCACATCTTAATTCTGTGCTCCACTTCCAAACAAGCCTTGATTAAAAAGGTATGTATTTCAAAACCTGTACCCTATGTAACCAGACAAGGGAAACAAGGAAGGAGAAAATATGTCAACCCACTTTGTCAAAATTCTGTCATGATTGTAGGAGGCAATTGATCTCAAAGGAAATAACTGAGCTTGTCCTGCCAAAAATACTCGAGCACAACTTGAAAGATGACACAGAGTAGGGGTAAACATGGACCAGGATGGCTTGTATAGTCATTAATTAGGCATGGCATTGTTATTTTTCAGAAGTAGAGGGCAGCTCTCTATTATTATTTAAGTTAAACTCAAAACATTCAAGATATCAGACAAAATGACATGACTTTTTATTTTGGTGTTCAGTCGTGACCATTTAATAAATATCAAAACAGTAAACAAATGAAATGCTATGTTAAAGAGCAACATAACATCCTGTATTTGGACATCATGATCACATATGTAACTCTTCATTTTCAAAAGCTAAACTGCTGTATGCAGCAGAGAGCCCTAACTTTACATTAAAACCATCATTTTTAGTCATTCTCTAACCGTAATTGTGACCTTATGCTAAAACAGCTTGCATTAACGTTAAACACTGCATCGCATAGTTGGTGTGGGGCTGTTTCTTATTCATTTGCTGGGAAATGAATGCATACTGTTAACCTTTGCCCTGTTGCATGCAAGACAGTGATTATTAGGAACTACAAAATGCTATGCAGATATGTGATCTTAATATATTGCACATATACATCTAACCCTTGAGTTTCTGCCAGATGTGTTGGAAACACATTGTAAGCATGTAAGCCATAAACTTGGCTATTGAGAGTGATCATTTCAACTCAGCAGAGCCTTTGGTCAAGTTGTTCTATTATTACCTGTGTAGCTGAGCACAGTTTTACCAATCAGTGGAAAGATTAATTATTTTGTTGGTTTCAGCTACAACAATTGCTAGAAACTACAAGTTATTTTCCTCTTCTGTACAGTGACAGAAATACAGTATATGGTACATCGCCTTTATGTGTAGACTTCATGAGATCCTAAAAATACATTTCAGCCACAATATGTTTAGAAATTTGTTGCTATATTTCTCATTCTACAGGTGTTAACTAGCATTACTACAATGACTCCTTTCACCTAGAATAGTAAGATTGACATTTATTATTGCATCAAAAATGTAAAAAGAAACCTCACTGGCCACTTCATAAATTACATGTTGCTGGTTTTGGATTAGACCCCCTCTTTGCCTTCAGAACTGCCTTAATTCTTCATGGCACAGATTCAACAAGGTGCTGGAAACATTCCTCAGAGATTTTGTTCCATATAGCATCACTCAGTTGCTGCAAATTTGTTGGCTGCACATCCATGATGTTAATCTCCAAAGGTGCTCTATTGGATTGAGATCTGGTGACTTTTGAGGTCATTTGAGTACAGTGAACTCATTGTCACTGCACTCATTGTCTCAGTTTGAGATGATTTGAGCTTTGTGACATGGCGTGTTATCCTGCTGGAAGCAGCCATCAGAAGATGGGTACACTGTGGTCATAAAGGGATGCACATCATCAGCAACAATAGTCAGGTAGGCTGTGGTGTTTAAATGATACTGTCTGAGCTGTTGATACAAGGCAGAATGGATCCAGTCTTTCATGCTTACACCAAATTCTGACCCTACCATCTGAATTTCGCAGCAGAAATCGAGACCAGGCAATGATTTTCCAATCTTGGGAGTGTCTTGAACTTTCAGATTGTAGGCAGAGTTTGTTCCCAAACAGTAAAAGTAAAGGAAAGTTTTAGAAAAGCCAATAGTATTTGCAGCTGGCAGACTTTTAATTTGTCAGTGGCACTGACAGCAACTGTGTAAGACCCTTAATATATTATCGATGTACAGTGTGCCAGAATTTTGTTTTTATCATCTACATACATATGACTATAAAGCTTTAAATTGCAGCATTCTAATATGTGAAAATGTTAGGCAGCATTGCTATATACTTGATTTGGTAAGGTCCAGATTGAGATTTGACATAATCAGTGTTTTTCTTTTGACAGGAATGATGAACATGCTCTGGTATATTTCCCATTGAAAGCTGCTGAGCTATGGAATTATCTGATCAAATTTGATAAATTGAACATCCTTCTGCTATCTTCCTAAACAAATAACTTTCATTTCATTTATTACTGGACCTCCTCTTCCTCTCACTTGGCAGCATTTTTCTAATCTTCTATTGTCCAGTTTTGGTGAGCCTGTGCAAACTGTAGCCTCAGTTTCCTGTTCTTAGCTGACAGGAGTGACATCTGGTGTGGTCTTCTGCTGCTGTAGCCCATCTGCTTCAAGGTTTGACATGTTGTGCATTCAGAGATATTCTTCTGCATACCTCGGTTGTAACGAGTGGTTATTGGAGTTCCTGTTGCCTTCTTGTCCGCTCAGAGCAGTCTGGCTATTCTCCTCTGACCTCTGACATCAACAAGGCGTTTTGGCCCAGAGAACTGCTGCTCACTGGAGAACTGCCATCTCTTTCTGACCTTTCTCTGTAAACCCTAGAGATAGTTGTGTGGGAAAATCATAGTAGATCAGCAGTTTCACATTCAAAGTCACTTAAATCATCTTTCTTCCTCATTCTGATGCCCGGTTTGAACTGCAGGTCATCTTGACCATGTCTACATGCCTAAATGCACTGAGTTGCTGCCATGTGATTGGCTTAGTAGATATTTGGTGGATATTTGGTTAAAGAGCAGTTAGAGAGGTGTACCTACTAAACCTTTTCAACTGTGTATAACTACTCTACTGCTTTTTGGTTTATTTTAGTGTTTTTTTATGTAGAGGCCATGGATATGGGCATCTGAAAATTGCAGGCTTGGGTACACAATAAACTTGATTACCAATACTTCTTTCCTAAACTGGGCTACCAGAACGCTGCTGAGAATGCATACTGACCAGCTGTGCTATTGTTTTCTGACGAGTCAGAGCATCTGTACAGAGTGATAAATCAGGTACACACATTTGATTATTGGCTTTATTCACTTGTTTGAATGCAGACAGCTAAGAAGAAATTAATTTGTAATGTGCATGTGTACTACACTTGAATTACTGCTTTGCTCTTATGTCTTTGCTAATGAAACTGAATCTGTAAACAAAACATGATTGGTCTATCCTTGTACAGTTAGTGAGCCGATGAAGGGTGGATCTTCATCTTCATTTTTAAATTTATCTCAAATAGATTCATTTCAGTCAGAGAGCTGTTCCATCTATTCACTGTGGAGATAATATGAAAACAGTGGCAGAAACCCAGCCCAGAACCACATGTAAAAAGTGCAACCAATCCCTTGGAAATGCTAACCGAGTGCAGGTAAGGGTGCACTGGGACAATAAAAATGTTTGGTAGCTTCTTTCTGTTGGTACATGTCACAGTTTAATCCCATTAGATGGATTTTCCCCCACAATCAGTCTTGCTTATGAGAGTAAACCATTCCTGATTCACAGTGGCGTTACAGTATATTGGCCTTAAAGTACAGTATAGACACAAATATAGTGATTAACATTTGACTAATGAGGAGTCTTTTGGAGACTGCAGACTACATGTAATTTATCACACTCCAAAATTCTACAAGAGCAGTATTCCTCATTTCCTTTCTCTTGGCTTGAATGCACATTTTGTGTTCTCAGTTGAGTTGAAATGTGAGTTGGGATGCTAGACACTAACTTGTGTCACCACACTCCTTCAAAGAGTAGCTGGAAGTATTTGTGGGAAGGAGTTTTGAGGAGGTAGGTGGGGAATTGGGAGTGTCTTGAAAGTGCGGATTGTAGGCAGTTTCTGTTCCCAAACGGAGTAAAAGCTGGGAAGTTTTAAAAAGCCAATAGTCTTTGCTGCTGACAGACATTTAATTTGGCAGTGGTATTGACAGCAGCTGTGCAAAACCCTTGATATATTATCAGATATGCAGCATGACAAAATTTAGCTTTTATCATCTACATACTGTACATATGAATAGAAGCCCCACATAAAGCTTTAGATTGCAATACATGTGAAGATGCGAGGCAGCGTTGTTAGATACTTGATTTGGAAAGGACCAGATTGAGATTTGACATAATCAGTGTTTTCGTTTTGACAGGAGTGATGAACATGCTATGGCATACTTCCCGTTGAAAGCTGCTGAACTATGGAATTATCTGATCAAATTTGCTGAAGTGAACATCCTTCCGCTGTCTTCCTAAACAAATAACTTTCATTTCATTTTTTACTGGACCTCCTGTTCCTCTCACTTGGCAGCCCATTTCCTGGCTGCATGCACTGTTGTTTCCTGTTCCTTGAATCAGAACGAACAGTGGAGTGTGGACTGACAATAGAGCGATCCGAGGGGATCTACAGGCTGGTTCTGAGAAATCAAACCGGGAAAATTAGATCATAGCTGAGTGCATTTTAATAACTTTGAGCCTAACACACTCATGCACACTTAATTTGGACTTTCTGTTTGGTCATTTCTGCACATATTAAATTACTTAAAATTGTATACCTAGGTGACCGGCATTGTTTACATGTGGAAATCAATAAATTATATACACCACACTGTATGCTATTACTGAACAAAGCTCTGAAAAACACTGTAATCATCTAATTCAGACAGCCTTCACTGTGATTTGAACAATGAAATGTTTCAAGCCAGACGTGTTTATTATTGCTCTTGAGCAGTACTTTGTTTTAATGTTCAGAGAACAGTGGCTGCTTCTTTTTTTTTCTTTTTCTGCTATTGATGTTTCCTGAGCCTCTCGCACCTCCTGCGGTTTTAGACTTGAACGTCTTCAATTTCAGTATTCTTCATTAATATATCACATACATTTCAAGGGGGAAACTTTTAGCAGTGAGATCAATAAGATGCAACCTGTTAAATAGCCCAGTTGACCTCGAACACTTTGACAAACATTCAAAGAAAAACGTGTCTAACTACTTAAATAAAACAAGTGTCAGTGTTGGTTGTGTAAGTCGGGGACAGAGTGTTGCTACAATGCTCCAGATGGGCAGGGCTGTATGTGCAGTTAGCGGGCTCAGAGGCATGAGGCCTGCGTGGAGCCTAAACAGATGCTGCTCTTTAAATGAGACTTCTGACATTAACAGCGGTTAGTGCACTCCTGTGAGACCTCCCTTTACAGCTGTTCTGAGGCCATTTCGTCTTTTAATTGGGATGGGAGAGATCATAGATTACATTAGTCGAACAGGAGACTCTGTGGGCCAATGGGCTCCCACAGTGGGACCCCTCCCTTTTTTATATCCTCTGGGCTGCTAGCTTCAACTTAGCCTCCTGCTTAATCACCCTCCCATATGGAGCACTGGCCCTCATAGACCAACCTAACTATTATCGTGCGAGAGACAACTGTATGAGCAGGTTTTTCTGGGAGAGCCTATTATTTATGGCTCTTAGTTTTTAGTTCCTTTTGTGTGTGTATGTTCGCAAGAGGAGAACATGTGTTTGTTTTAAAAACTTATTGGAATCAAATCTTTACCTTCCTCCATATTTCTGTTGTAAAATGCCAGCCTGAAAGAGAAAATGCATAAATGCATATCATTTTTCTCAAAGCTAGTATGCCGCCAGTCTAGACTGGTTGGCTGTAACCAATACCTGCTGTCTGGGAAGCAGTGACATATTATATATTTGCAGGAGACAATCCCTGTATTTATGTATGAGTTAAATATGCCCAGGAGACACCACTGGAGATTACATATCTGCAACCGGAGTGCTAGAAAAGATTGACATACGACTGTTAACTCAATTCAAACTTGATTACCCCAAATTGAAAAATGAATGCTGCCTCTCTTTGAGCAAGAAGGGGGAGGAAAAGCAAAGAGAGGTATTGACAGAGAGGGTATGGGTGCTCCCTGAGCAGGCCGCAGAACTCAAAGACTATATTTTTATACATCAAAGGCTTCAGGGAGAGGGGTCAGAGTTTGGAACGATAATATAAAGTGTATCCACCGAGGTTGTAGATTGAATGTTTGCGCTCCCTGTCAGATGGATGGAGAAAAAAAAATGTCAGGGTTTTAAGTCCAATCAATCTAGAGTGTCTTTCACGGTCCTGTTTCACATGTCACCAGAGAGAAGTATACACACATGCTTGCCCTCCTAACGGACACGCTAACACAACAGGGAATGCTGACCAGAGGGCAATGAATTTGGGCTGATCCATTTCATTTAAGCACAAGGTGCTTGCAGAGGTTAATCCTGCTCTACTGACATAGCTCTTGAGTTTCCACCTCTCGTATCTGTAGTCAGGTTTTACTTAAGTTACTGCTCTCTCACAAAGCTTTCTGTGGTGGGACTGAGACAGCTAACCACAAAAAAGTTATTTGCTACAGTCCTAATGGTTTTCTATATATCAGCTTATCTCACAGTATCTGTTCCATTACTATGTGCAGCTTAGCTGGCCTGCATTGTTTTAGCAGCATCCACAGGATCCTGCTTCATCCTGCACCAGATCTCATTAAAGATGGAAGCGAAGATTAAACCACATCCTCTTTAGCACTCTGCGGCACTGGTCAGGAGGCAACTCACTTCCCTTGTATTACTCATAAATAAGACTGAACAGGCAGTTCCTGCAGTGGCAAAAATAATGCTTATTTGCCACACCTGTGATGGGTTTATTTAATCAGACAAGCTGACAGATGCTCTGGACACTATTATCAGGACTTGGATGTAGCAGGCTTTGAGTTTAGAGTAGGTATTTGAAGAAAGACTAGTATGAACCATACTGTGATAAAAGCTTGTGGTGGGAGTCATGGAGAATGCATTTAAAAGCTTTTCTGGATGTATCATCATACATATTGCACCACTATTCTAAATCATTCTGGTCTGTCCCTAATTATTTTATTTTATTTTATTTTGTTTTTTGCTGTCTGCCACCGTATGTTTTTATGGATTATTTATATAATGTGAGCTGTCTAGTCTTGTAGATTAGTAAAGTATGTGACTTGGCTGTGTGACATTGACTTGATTAGGGCTGTTAGACGGTGTTTCTCTAAATGCGACTGAAGCTATGTTTCCTTTGTGCTTTGTATAGCAGAAGAAAGAGATAAGCCAATTAAACGCTTTGGAGGTTTGAAACTGCAGCTCAGCTTCATAAATGATGAACGTTGCAAGAGCTAGCAGTGGCCCTTTACTGGTGGCTCCTCAGTAATTAGAACTTCCATTAATGATCACAAATTCCCTGTTCTTTGAAGTAGTTCCTTAATCCAGACAGTGTCACATTCTTTCAGTGTATTCAGGGAGAAAGCTCAAAGACACTAATCTGATGCCAAATCTGAATTTAACAGTGTGACAGTTATTACGCTGTAAAGGGATGCCTCTGTCGTTTAATTAACAAGACAGAAAGAACTTGCCTTCTATAATGTTTTCTAAGATCATTAAAATTTAGCGGTTTCATTTTGTAATCAAATTCTTCCTGTACAGTGTGAAATCTGTCCACAATAATCTTTGGTTTGATCATCTGCTTAACTTTTTTTTTTCAGATTTGTAACTGGTGGCAACAGTGAGGCAAATTAAAACCCACTGTTGTACACAAGTTTAGTCAGAGTCAGTCTAACTGTGAAGCCGCCGACTCCATTTAGGTCATTCATCCATCTCACCTTCCTAACTGAATTGCATTTTGATCATGAAGGCTTCAAGCAATCTGTGGCATCAGTTTTCCCTTTTCTCCTCAATGCACTCAAATTTGGAGACACAGAAGCCCTGTTGCAACACAGACTGGCCTGACTCATGACTGAAGTAACCTTGGAATACAGATAGATCTGTGCCTCTAATAGAGGTCACAGAGACATTTCGATCCTTCATGTTTCTAAAAAAGATTTTAGAAACATGTAGTTTCAGACATGTAGTTTGCTGACCTGTTAAATCTATCATACAATTTGTCATATTTACCTGTTGCCCTAGGAACATGTAAAGATATAAAAGGCACCGCAAGGAGTGCTCGGTGTTTGTGTGTCAGGACTTGGGACCTGTCCCTACTCATACTACCTGATTGGTTGGTGACAGGAAACACTAGGTAAGGTTAATTCTGGAAAAAAGGGATATATCAGAGTGCTGTGGCACTCAATGCATTTCAAATGATGTGTCCTTGGAATGCAAGGTTACTGCTGAGTCCTCGGCCTAGAAACAGCCTTTGTAACTTTTTTGTATTATTGAAAGGCCTTTCTATGAAAAAGTCGTGTTGATTTGTACAGAGTGTGTGGTTACACAACAGATTTGTCTGCCCTCTGACATTATTGTTTTTAATGAATTTTCTAAAGCTCATTTCTTTGTTGGGATTCACTGTATTAAGTTTGCCACTGCAGCAGCTTCCATGTTCCTGTAAGCTGTCTAAGGGACAGCAGGTTGATTTAGTGGCAAACTCCATCTTCAGTCATATTAGATGTTGGGGAATAGGAGTGCTGTGCAGTAATTACTAGTGTGATTGATCTCGCATGCTATTATTGCAGCAATATTGTCAGTATGTACCGACATACACTGCTGTGCAAAGGTCTTGAGCCACCCCTCATTTCTTTATATTTTGCTAGGAAAATGGGAAATAGGTGCAGCGATTTATTGAAATATGTGCAAACATACATGAAAATACAGTACATAAGGCAAAAAGAGAGTTTGTACAGAGTTTGTACAATTCTAATGAGCTTGAAAGTCAATATTTGGTGTGACCACCTTTTTGTTCAACACAGCCTAAACTCTCTTAGGTAAGCTTTCTTGTAATTTCTTTAAGTAGTCTTCAGGAATAGTTCTCCAGGCTTCTTGAAGGATGTTGAAAGCTCTTCTTTTGTTCCATTCTCTGTCAAGATGATCCCACACTGCTTCAATAAAGTTGAGGTCCAGGCTCTGGGGACGCCAGTCCATGACTGATAGTGTTCCATTGTGTGTTTTTCTATCCAGATATGCTTTTACTGCATTGGCAGTGTGTTTGGGGATCACTGTCATGCTGAAAAATGAAGCGGCTGCCAATCAGATGCTTTCTTGATTTTGCATAGTGGATCAAAATCTGACAGCACTTTTCTGCATTCATAATTCCATCAATATTGTCAAGATCTCAAACACCACTGGCTGAAATGCAGCTCCAAACCATGACAGAGCCTCCACCGTGTTTTACAGATGATGTTGACACTGTTGTAACTCTCTCCTGACCTCCTTTGTACAATGATTTGAATAAAAAAATTCACATTTGGATTCATCACTCCATAAGACCTGTTGCCACAGATTTTCAGTCCAGTTCTTGTGTAATTTGGCATACCTCAGCCTTTTCTCGCCGTTTCCCTTCCTTAAGAATGGCTTCTTGACAGCCACCCTTCCACTGAGACCATTTCTGATGAGGCTTCGGTGAACAGTAGATGGATCAACTGGAGGGCCAGATGTATCTCTCAGGTCCTGTGTCAGGTCTTTGCTGGATTTTTTTCCCTATTTGTTAAGGACATGACTTTCAGATACTGTTCATCTGCTGTAGATAGTTAGGCCTGACACTTTGTCATTTGTCCTCCACTTGTCCAGTTTGCATAGGTCAGTGTTAAATGTCTTAACAAACAAACAAGAAAACATTCCTCTGAAAATAGTCAGGTACAAGGACTGGGTTGAAAATGAGTGAAAAAACAGCCAATGTTCAAAGAAAAACTTTGAAAGACTTTCAGAAAGCCTGGAGAACTATTGCTCAAGACTTTAAAAATTTACAAGAAAGTCTGGCTTCTTGGAAGCAAAATATAACGAAATGAGAGGTGGCTCAGTGCTTTTGCACAGTACCGTATCTCACAACTCATCATGAACTTAGTTTCCAAATGAAAAATCTTATCCTTCAGCCACAGTCTCATTCTTGTCCTCTTTTTCATTTTGCTCTAGCTGACTTAAAGCTTTACCTCTTTGCAGTTACTACCTTTTTTCCAGTAATAAAATAAGTTGGTGTGTTCTGTTGGATAACAAAATTATGTATTACAGGTTGTGGTGTTTTTTCAACTCGTAAGCTTGAGAGAAAAAGACTTGGCACAGTCTATTTTATTCTCACTAGTTCTATTCAACAAAAGAGGAGAATTAATCATCCGCCTCTTTCAGTTTCTCTCCTTCAGTTTTTGGTCTCCCAGTCTGAATTACAAAAAAATCCTGAACACCACTCCCAGGTCTTATTTTATCACAACCTGTTTGATTTTTATGCAGAATTCTTTTACAGACAGTCTGGCAATATCACCAGCACCAAACAGTCCTCCCCCATTTTTCATATCTGCTGCTTTTTCAGGCCACATTCAGGTTTTTCTTCATTTCTAAGCTGCATTTTCTTCTCCTTTAACATTCACTTCTATATTCAGAATGTGTAAAAGAATCACAAATTGGTTCTGTTCTGTCACAGTGTAACTAGTGTGCCAGTGTGATAGTTTTATTGGTGTTGTCAAAGAGCTTCCAAAGTAAAGCAACTCTCTGTTTACTGCCCCACCTCCTTTTGCACAGGAACACTAAAGCTGACAGTCTCATCTAAAAGTAGCCTGGTCTAGCTAAAAGTGTGACATGGTTTGCAACTGTTATTGGCCACATTCTTTAGCTGCTTACTCGAAAAATACATATTAATTGTTGAGTTAGTGCTGTCTGAGAATTTGGAGTCATTCCTGTCACAGTGGTTGACGTACATCTTGTATAAATCTCATCTTTAGCACCTAACTGTGGCTGCAGTGGGTATGTGTTCGGGTTCAGCAATGATGTAAAGAGCTTGGAGGCAAGCCAGTAAACAGCTGCAATTAAGCAGTACTGCAAAGTTCAGCAGGAGGACGGCAATATCATTTAGAGAGATATAACCATTGTCAATCTATTCTGCTAGTTAAGCATCCCCAAGATAACTGTTGCAGTCTCTCAGACGACAACAGACTTTTGGATAGCAAAATGGATGCAAGCATTATGTTCTGAAGTGAAGTGCGATATGTGTGTAACAAGGCTGCAATAAGCTAACTTGCTTTATCAGTTAAAATGATGGCTAATTAGTAAGTTCCTTGTCATGCCTTGTTTTTCAAACATAGTGGACTGAATGTTCTCACAAGCGCTTACAATGGATAATGCTAGTTGTTGAGTTAAATAGTCGGTAAAGGAAGACTTCACATTACTCTGTAGCTAATATCCTCTGACATATGATTACAAGTTTGCCAATGTGGCTGACGATGATGATAGCATGGTTTCATACTAGATGATGAAACTAGTAAGCTAATATAGGATGACCATCAGTCTGCCAGGATGTTTTTAGACAAGAGAGAAGTACTTGATGTGAGCAGACTGATGGATTGTATCAATTCATTTAAGATACACAAATGACTCTCAAAGCAGAAGCACAGTGCTTACAACTGAGGTTGGTGGAAAACACCCACACAGTTTTGTGCTCTTCATGTTGCCACTTCTATGTTTTATTCAAGCTTAGATTTATTTAGTGACCTTGCCAAGAGGAAAATCTGCCTGTCTGATTGTACAATTCTCAGTCTTAGCCATGTGTTTTACTACTTTAGAGAGTGCACTTGAATAGGCAATTGAAACTGGTTGTCTTTTTTTTTCCTATTGTAACAAAAGGCTACTGATAGCAGAGAGAAGGAAATTAGCCATTAGGATTCTGTGTGAAAGTGTTTGAAGAAAACAAAAAATGAAACAACAAAGAAAACAAAGAAAGAACCAGATGCATGCGATCCATATATGACTCAAAGGAAAGAAGCACACAACAATATTACATTAGTGGTGTGTCCGGCCATTATTTTTATTGTTGTATCTGTAAGTTATTTACAGTTGTGCACACATGTTTGGGCCAAAAATTGTGACATGCAAAAGTTTGTCAGTACTTAAATTTAAAGCCTGACCAATACTGGATTTAATGTCAAAACGTCTGATATTGACACTCAAGTAGATATTCTTTAATTATTCATATACATTGAGTATGTATATATTGAAAAGGGGAAAATGATAGCGTTATTGTTTCTGAACTTTCCAGCAGTGTATTCCACAAACTAGTTAGAAGCTTGCTTAAACATGGTGGTGCGTGCTTGACTGCACACCACCTCTGGCTTAGCTGCGGTGCATGCTCTGCTACATGTGCTGCAGTCAGTGCTGTAAACAGTGGTGTCAGAGCTGCTCTGCTGGACAGGACACCAATATGCACCAATGACACCAATTTTGACATTGGCGCATATTGGAAAACAGATGGCTATACCGATATATTTGTGATAGGCCAGTATTAGAGAGCTTAAGGCCTAGAGACCGGTAACTCACCGGTAACTCACCCCTAGAGACCGGTTAGCGACCATCTGTCAACCACTGGTTACTAGAGGAACATTTGTATACCCCGACCGATTGTGAGTGGTTGCTGGAGGTTGCTGTGAAATCGATTGCTAGCGTGAAATTGGTTGCAAAGAGGTATGCGGTGCTGCACCGAAAACCTCCTTGTGATTGCTTTGGTTGCTAGCAGATTGTCATGGTCGCTTGTAGTTTGCATGGCAGATGCTGACTTGGCTGCAAACACTGGCAAACTACTCGCCAAGTAGTAGTGGGCTCGGAGAATAACCAGGTGCATCTTCTATGCAAACTATGGGCGACCACGGCAATCTGCTAGCGACCAAAGCAATCACAAGGAGGTTTTTGGTGCAGCACCCTATTTGCAACAGATTTCACCCAGCCTAAGCCAGCAACAACTGGCAACCACTGGTTGGAGAAAAATGTGTATTCCCCAACCAGTGGTTGCCAGATATTCGCTAACCAGTCTCTAGGCCTGTGTGACTGAGACCAAACACCTGTAGGATATAGCATCTTGCAAGTCCATTTTATACAAATCTTAATATTCATAGTGTAGGACATTTCACCAACTCTTCCTTGCAGATCACTTCAAGTTCGGCAGTGGCAATTTACACGTGCACACATGCACACATAGACAGTGAAAGAACAGAGGAGATTAACAATTGCAGGTGAAGTGTTTGAGGTGCAAGGCTGTCTTATCTCCATTGGCAAAATATTCGCAAAGTATTAGCTCTGTCAAAGTAAATAGATCCCATTGTGATCAAACTACTACTGCTATTCATGTTAATACGGGTATGATTATTTATGAGATCATTTCTCATCAGTCTGTCTTTATAAGAGTCTTTAACATGCACGTCAGCAGACTTGACTAACATCTCTTTATTAGATATCTACTGAGTTCAACTCTATTACACTTTATTTAGGTGCACTGCTTTGTGTATTTATGCAAAAGGGACACTAACCTTACGATACACTGCATACTTTTATAGTTTAGTATACTATCGTTATCTCTCTTTTACACGCTGTAAAATTGCTGTTTGTTGATGTACAGAACTAAACCAGTGTTGCATTAACAGTGCTGCATTCTACAGAAAGAAATGTACATTCGAACTGTAAAAGGCTTAAGAGCATTTTGATAAACTGACTTTAATTAAAACACAATCCATTTTAGCCTTCATGCTCAGTAAGCAGAAAAGAAGATGCTCCAGTCTGATTGCAGTTGGTGCTCCAGGGAGATTAGTTTCTGTGACAAAAATGGAGTGCCTCTGCATCCAGGGCTCACTTCACACATCACCTCAACACTTACATCGCTGTGATCAAATAGACGCTGGTGGGAATGGATTCTCTTGAGTGCCCGTTAAGTGCATTTTGCTAAGGAAGTAAGAGAAGTTAAAATACATTTAGCGTTAAAAAAGACAATGCACTCTTCCTTAATGCAATGTTCTGCACTTAAGCTATATGGACTCTAATTCTGAGTGTATATACCTTGGCCAGGCTATCGAGGTCGAGACCCTTATTTCCAGACTTCTGTTTTCCACAAAGAGAATGCGGTGATTTGTAAAAAGGAAGTCAATTCTGAAGCCATACTTCAGTAGCTGAGGATCTCCAATTTAATGCTGTCCTGGCTTCTGCATCTAGAGAAATCCCAGCCATGTTATTTTGGATATAGTAAGGGGAACTGTCTGGCTGTCTGGCGGGTTATGCACTGGGGTTAGTGGACTGTGAAGGCCCTGAGGAGCCTGTGAGTCTTTACCATACCACCAGGCTTGATCATCAGTAAGGAAGGGACTGTATTAACATGAGGCTGATAAATCCAGAAAAGTGCAGCTGCTGGTTCAAATCCTGCAGGAGCTCTGTAGTGACACTAGGCCCTGTGAAGTTTGCAGATAACCTGTTTAATCTCAACCGCAAAATAGGGGCGCCTCTTTAAAGTTCTCACATTTGCACAGGGATGGTGAATGTCAATTGAAGTATCGTGCTCTGTCATAACATTTTGTCCAATGAACAAAGTTTAATGTTGACTACCTGTCCTGGATGACTTTCTTTATAGATTTTTTTTCATTATGCATTAGCCTCCTGCTCTTGTAGTATATACTAGCATTTCCTTATGAAAGGTCCATGAGCACTGAGGTGTGCTTATCATTAAAAAGATTTGAGTTTTTGCCACTCTAGATAGTTATGCGTCAATGAATGTACTTTGAGTATTTATGTAGATATTTGTGAAACTTAGAGGTTAGTGCCGTTGGTTAGTGCTGTTTGCCTGTCAGCAAGATTACACAAAAACTACCAAGCTGAATTTCAGATAACCTGGTGAAGAGATGGATGAAGGAACAATCCATTAAATTTTGGTGTGGATCAGGATAAGCTGAACTAAAATTACAAGTTAGGTCATTGGCCTTTTCAGAGGATGCGCACCCAAAGTGCCCTTATAGTCTACCATTAAGCTTAAAGTCGGTAATTTTTTCATTGCAGGGCTCTTGACGGTACTTCCATATCTATATCATGTGGAACTCAGTTTCACCCTTTTAACACTGAACAAACTCAACTATAGTCCTTATGCAAAAAATAGCTGGAATAATAGAATAAATGAATTATTAAGTGTGCAGTTTTTCTGAGACTGTGTGTGCAGTTTCTCACAAACCACAGACATTTTTTTTTTTGTGAGTACCCCTGTGCATTTGAGATTAAAATAGTGGAAACAGATTGAAACAACTCGTCTAATGAATCCTACTCTCACGATACCCCCTGCATTGTGCCTTCAGAGCCCATGCAGTGAGTCTTTCTCATTCATGTTAATAGGCTGCGTCTTTAGTGTTGAAAACAATTATTAACTAACATGTCAATCGTTAGGAAGTTGTTTTGTGTATCTAACTTTGGTGGCATTGACTTTTCCCTTGGTGTCAACTTCAGAAGAAACACAAATACGCGCTTTGCACAGCCCACCTACATCTTCATTTTCTTGTAATTTCTTCAAGCTTCTTTTTTAGGATTGGGGGTTGAGCAGATGCAGGTGGATGTATATTTATGAGGGGGATGTGTATTTCAGGGAGAAGCGGTGTTGTGAAAGGTGACCTTGTTAGATAAAAGGAGGGCTCGAAAGCCAAATGATGAAAGAGAATGGGATCATCCTGGGCTCATTAATGTGGATTTGAAGGTCAGGTAATTATAACAATAGACGTGTGGGCTGGCTTTGGCATCTGGTATTGTTGCTTTGTTATGATGGTGACAAGCCTGCGGAGGAAGGGGATTAATCACTGTGACACCAGCCTGTTGTCACATTGATACATTCAGACATCATAACACTGGTGCTGAAAGAAGCTGTAAAAACAACATAATTTCGACTATCAGCACTATATGACATGTACAGTTGAGACTATGAATAGGTTTAAGAAGCAACTAATGGGGCCCTCTCATATTGTAATTTGTATTTCAAAGTAAAATACAGCTTAAAGTAGAGTTCAGATGAATGCTATCGGTGGTTTTGAGCAGTTAAGCCTTGTTTCTTTTCACGAGCAAATGTCTTTCAAATCTGGTGATACACGTTAACAGGTGCTTCACATGACATCCAGTGCACATAGCTGAGGTGGGTAGTAACATATTAAACCCTTAAATTATGTGAACTAAGGCCAGAATTATCTCACCACAAGTCAGTAACCGGGTCAAAAACACAAGCAGACATGCTTAGCCTATTTCTGTTTTAGCTTTCAGTGAATGTGTGTGTGAGGTCTTTTGATACTTTGGTTAATGCTTGAATATTAAGATATTCATTTGAAAGTTTAAGCTCACTCTGTATCTCGTCTGTTTTTAAAAGTCTGGGCTAATTGTTTCGTATGTCAGTGTCTGCCTTTATACGTTCAAATGTGCTATAACTGTTGTATTCTTGGTGAGTTTTTGAATGCATCTACAGCCCTAGGATAGCTTGAAAACTCAGTGTTCAGGTTTCTCTGTTAGTCAACTCTCATATCTGACAAATGCAGTGGACACTATATTCCTGTTAGTACTGAAGATAACTGTGATAATTAAGAATTGAGTATATTGGTGATAACACATATTAATTTCCTTCTTGTACAGCTTTTGTAGAGTCTCTTTTCAGCTCCATTTATTCTTATTTTGAGTGTAAAAAAGAGACGCAACACAGCTGACAGAGGACGCAGTTTTTGTATTTTTCTCTATACTAGGCATCCTGTTACATTATTAACAGGAATTCTTTTTGCAGCAATAATCATGTAGAAAAAAATCGGATATTGGGACAGCCCTAAATAACAGGGTTAGTCTACAAAATTGAAGTCTGTTGGTTTACGTGAACAGAGTGGCCTGGAATGGAGTCAAATTCTCAGCCTGAATTATTGTTTCAGTCCACCCCGACACCAGTGTAGATAGCAAACGTGTTTTTATTAGATTTAATTTGCTATAATGAAATACTGAAACTCCAGGGGTTTTCCTTTATTTTAAATGTTATTCTTGTCACAGTATAGGCCACGATTAAGAAACCATACTCATATTTTGTGAGCACTGTTTTCTTTTCACATTTAGATTGTAGATTAAAACTAGCAGTTTATTTTTGGACTAAACCAAAATCTGACAGCCCAACATCAATAGATCTTAAAGCCAAATACAGCACTTCAGTGCTTTGCCACTTTTCTTGTGTGTCTGGCATAGTCACACAAATGCCAAATTCCTTTGAATTTATTTTGCATACTTATTTTGTACTTTATCCTCATTGCATACTCACGTTATTACAACTATGGCTTATTTGTTTCAGCCAGTTTTTTCCTCATGAAGCCATTTTGTGTGTGAATGGACTTCTGGGATTGTGCCACCTCGGCCGCAAGTTTGCCTGGCTCAGTCGGGCTCCTTAGGGACCTCTGTAAGATATAAAGAACAAAAGTGGCAACCAGTATTATCAGGCGAGGCAGCGTGTGTGGTGTAGTATGCATTTTTAATGTGCCACAAATAAGAAATACCACTGTTGCCTCTCTCTCATCTCACAACTGGTGGCTCATTTAAATTTCATTTCTATTTGTGTGAATTTCAGCAGCTACTAAAAGTGAACATCCTCCGTCATTAGAATAGTCTCGATTTAACACAGAGCTGCACAGACATGAGATGGGTTGCTCTAGATATCAAATTTGGAATATTTCCAGTCGTGCTTGTGTGTATGTACACAAACATGCTTCCACGTACATGCACGTGTGCATTTGATTGTGTGTGTGTGTACTATCACACGGTATCAGTGCTTGTTAGGAAGGCTGGTGGAGTGGAAGAGTCACTGTGTATGGAGCAGACGTTATCCCGCTCCGAAAGAAAGTCCTTCACTCCACTAAATCTTTGAAGATCGACTTTTGGAGCTGACATGTTAGACATCAGAACACTATAAAGAGGAGTAGCTAATGACCATCTAAGTGTCAGTCAAGCCTTCAACTGGTTGGCTTTTATTTCCTTAAACTACTGTTTTCTCATTATTTAAGGACTTCTATTTTGCAGTTCATTGTGTGTAAGATGCTAATCATGTGCCTGTCAGACTAGCTGTAAGTAAGATTTCTAATTAAAGCAGAATAATAGATAATATGGCTCCTGGTAACAAAGAGCAGCTCCACTGACCTAGTTAGTGCCTTTATTTGGGACAGTTTTTCTCTGTAACGTCACATTTGATAAAATCAGAACTCCTTCCTTGTGGACAGGTAAGGCACGCTTCAAAAGCAGCAGTGAGTGATGCAGAACAAAGCAAAGCTCATACTTGTGACAGTTAATTTGTTCTCAGATGTATTTACTAAAAAAATTCTAAGAAAATGCTAGCAAGATTTGTAGACCCAGATAGGCCAGCAGCATTATATTGCTGTGGTTGCTTTGAAAAATTGCACAAGGATTGTTTTGACTCAGCAACAGAGCAGGCAACCTGACCCATAAAGGTTTTTTATTAGTTTCTCTACCCCACCTTTTATCCCAAAGTCACAGCAGAGCACACTATTAATGTCTGAGCTTACTGAGAAGCATGTGAGAGGCTGCTAAGGATAGGGTGAATGTGCATTTGATGGAACATATTTAAAAGGTTCAGTTAAGGTGGCGGAGAGCAGAAGGTAGACAGTGGATCTGTTTACTGCCTTGAGGTTTTGTGGTTACGCTCTAGCACTTCCTATTCAACTGCATGATCTAGGGCTCTGCTGACGACACCAAACATGCAACCCAGATCCATGCCTCAGTGCCCTCTGCACACACAGGACTCACACACTGAAGTGCACAAAAGCCATTTTTATGAATGCTCTGCAAATATCTTGACACACTGAGATGAGAGGGTGGTTCCACTCATCTTTTTTCATTGTGTGGGCGTGTGTGTCTGTGCTGACTTGCCTGTTTCTTGATACTGTGCCTGTCACACTCTTTGGCTGGGGTTCTGTTATCAATATTTTCTTGCTGTGAAAATACACAGCAGTGGCACCACTCTGTTTTCATTGGCTGAGGGGTTATATGAGGTTGCTGTGGGGGGTTAAGAGTTCAAAGGGCAGAAAGGAAGTAGGTGTTCCCACAGTGACAGTTAAGGGACGTGTTTGATGAGCCGGCCTAACGGTGTTGACCAGCAGTTCTGAATGACCTGCCATCTGCAGGCAATCTGGGGAGCCTTTCCACTGAGATTTATCTCCTGTGCTGTGGTTACTACTGGGATGACACTCTAGCACTCCTGACAGACTCCAAGTTATAGTCTGCCTCTTTTTTTTTCTTTCTTGTTCTTAACTCAGTCATTATCAACACCTTTACTACTACAAGAAATATTTAGGTTCAAAACTCAAGCTAAATTCTCTAGGTGAAACACACTGGCAGACGCTAAAGGGAGGATCGCAGTGAAAGAAATGTATTAAACATACTTTCAAAGCAACAACTCCACGAGTAGGTACACTGCAGAAGACACAGATAATGTTCTTCTGATAATACTAATTGTTGGCTCTCCCACTGCTTCCCTGAAGGCAGATATGTGTTGATCCAAAAGATCACCAGACTGAGCTGAGAGCGGGCAAAACAGCAAGGAGGGCTAGTTTATAATTAATACACACACAATAAAATATGCATTATGGGATGGATGTGGCCAAATATGGATTTCTGTTTTGATTTTCACTCAGAATAATTGACGCACTTCTCAGGCAAGTCATACTGAATAAGACACCAGCTCATAGCCTTTGGTGCTAAGAGCGCTGGGCTGCTCTCTCCTCTGCTGTAGGTTAGCTTCTCTGCCAGCTGCTTCTTATTTGTCTCATGCTTGAAGATCTGTTATTAAACCAAGGCCCCATTCATTTACAGTTGATACGTATGTGGGCTGAGTCCATTGATTCTGCACGTTACAGATAGAGTATTTTGTGTGGAGAGTGACATTCTAATTATTCAATGAGAGGAAACGGGAAACGGGCGGAAATAAAAAGGCAGAAAGCAACTTTTTTTTTTTTTTACCTTTCCCCACACACACATTCATCAAACTCACAATGAAGATGAGAACGCTCCTCATCTCTCAGTGGGCTATTGCCATAAACACATTAGGAAAGTATCTCACATCTCAATCCGCAGCCTACCCCGTTCGCTACACATGCAGGAGAGTTGTGTCAGACTGATTAGCAACCACATCTCCAATCTCTGATTAGGTGTGGAGTAAATGAAGCGCCCCCCTCAGGCATGCATTTCCATAATGTCAGGTAATTAAACCCCAGTGTTTTAATAGCTCAGGAATAGGAAGACTCCCCAGGAGACTAGACAATGATGATAGACTTTGCTGAAAACTAGCATAGTATTAGCTTGCTTTAAGCTGGCACTGAAACTACCACTTACATTGTGCTAATTTATAGATGAATGACTTCAAACTTTGAAAATTCCTATCATAGAAAAAGTTAGATATGTACTGATGAAAATTCCTTAAATTCAATGGTTTCAGCATCTAAGCTTTTCTATGAGCTTCTAATATGAACATAAAATGTCCCAACCTGGTTATAAAAGGCTGTTCTGGAAACGATGCACATTTGAGTTGTGCGCTTTCTGTTGATGGCTGTCAGATTCCTGAGCTAAACAAAGGCTGGGAGAGCACGAGTGTCTTTTTCATCACAGAAAAACCTGGAGAGGTGCTATTGTAAACATGACAGTGCATTGTCAGTACATCCCTGTTTGAGTTGCTGTTTTTTGTTTGTGTATGTTGTGCTAATACTGTATGTACACACACACACAACAAAGGGCCTTTGATGAAACAAATTCTGCAGTGGGAGAGTTTTTTTTTTGTTTTTTTTTTGATGCCCACTCATATGTGGGGTGCCTAAGTGAGAACAATGCAAAACAGTAATGCTTCCACAGAAACGTGGAAAACTGAGTGAACTCCAGAAATCACTTTAAATACTTGTAATCACGCAAAAAAAAAAAAAAAAAGCCACAGGACTTTGCTGTGATTGGATTACTCTCTCTGATATCACATGGTCATTATCTATTACTTGAGCACAGAAACGTTTCTGAGAAATAATAAGCTTTTAATGGGGAAGCGTTCACTGCTAATGATACCCAATGCATAGCTGGAGCTGAAGATCATTAAAGGCATGGCGCGGTGTATGATTCTTCCAATACCCGCTGTATGAACTAAACTTCAAACAGACAGGCTACCTTCTTCCAGTAACATGCAAATTAACAGATGTACTTTAAATCCCCTCTAATCTTCCTTCTCTCGTGTAAGGGATGTGTCTAACAGAACAAAATGAAAACAGGTTCATTTTTAATGATACTCTCTCCACTTAGATACCACTGTGACAGTTATCTTCAGTTGAACCAGTAAACTACAGTAAATGTAGGGGATTCAGTCATTCCTGAACAGCATGGGTCATCCTATGAGTGTTGAACTAAATGGTCTTAAAGCTAGCAACAGACATCAGTGAGCCAGGCTTTACTTCAAGGGTCTTCTACATATCTACAGTATGTCACGTGAGAGTCAGTCGTCTTTCTGCAAGATCATAAGCCTTCTGCTAAAGAGCTCCTCTCAGCTAATGTACTGTAACAAATTGCTTTACAAATGTAGGAAACTTGGTACAAGAAATGTTGACAGCAAGCTACTGTACATTTTTATGGTATGTAACTCATTTTGTTTTTTGGCACGTGCACAGACTCATGGAAATGTCATGTTAAAAGTCTTTCATTTTGTGTTATATTGTGATGGTTATTTCAATTATTTGGTATTTAGACTTTGTTGTGGATATGTGATGGCAGTTTCCAGTATTTGTGTGACCAAGAACAGTGTAGCAATAAGACTGCTGTTGCCAATATTCTCATCCGGCCAGAATTCACACCAGCAGGACGCTCTTTTTTGAGAGAGAGTTTTTGCTACTCTTGGCTCTGTATGATGTCAGTGAGAGGAGGTGAGAGGACAACTCCACTCACCTGCTGAGGGACTGCACCAAAGCACAGTATAAAGTAAATAAGGATTATTTTGAGCTGTGAATCATGTAAAGCCACTCCAAAGTCCATAAATAAAAATGCATAGCTGGAAATGAGCATAACAGGTTTCCTTTGAGTACCGTTTGATGTCTGGTCAGACTACACTGGACATTTGTGTTCTCACAGGCACTTTCTTTGGGGTAATATCTACAAACTTTCAGTGTAGCAGTGCATGTACAAAAAAGCTCAAGCTAAAGGTTAGAGATGCACTGACTACAGTTTTCTTGGCTGATTTGTTTTTCTTCTCATTTTTAAGAACTACTCCACCCTGCATCAAAAAAAATAACATTTCTGCTGTTTTCCAGAAAATAGTTGATATTACCTAATTTAATAATGCAGAGTTCAAAAATACCAATAAAAATATTCAATCACGTACAGTTATTTCAAAAAATGCGAATCCATTTTTTTCTCCTTTTTCAAAGACCTTCAACATCAACACAATTGACAAAGTCATCATCCATTTCAAAGAATGCCTATAAAAAGAAAATTTGGTTCTTGGAGCCAGGAGGTTTTTCTCACTGAACCTAGACCCAAGCAACTCAGCCGCTTTCTTTGGCAGATCCAAATCTTGTACTAAGTCATTTAACTCTGGCTGAGTGAATAACTGGGGGACAGATGATCTACTAGAAGATGGATCTTCAAAGTCCTCATCACTGGAATGTTGTGCATCTGGAGACAAAACATCATCAGACTCTTCTCTCTCATCAACTAAGCCAGTAAAACTGGGAGGTGGTATTTCATCTGAATGTGGTACAGGTCTCATTGCTGATGGCAGGTTAGGGGAACTGATAGATGATTTAGTTTTGGAGCTGTATCCACAAATATAGAATAAACAGAAGCAGCAGTCATCAAAGTGATTCTGTGGCTCCCTCCATACCAGTGGAATACCAAAACCCAAGCTCTTTCTCTTTCCCCTAGTCCATGCTGGGAGGTTGTCGACACACGCCCGGCAAACTGAATGAGGTGCCCGTGGCTTTTCTTGGTCGC